>JAVTVY010050910.1:0-27869 GCA_036873755.1 Hanleya hanleyi
CCTAGGCCAGATAGAGTTAACACTGATGTAATTTAATCCGGGTTCCTACAGCTATAAACTGATGTTTGTCTGATATGTCAACGACTTTAAAACATGTTCACTCACACCTCTCTTGAATACATGGCTGAACCATCGGTTAAGGCAACCGGCAAACTCACATAAAGAATGCGTGCATTCAGTGGAGATGATGACCAAATTATCCCGCTTGAGTAGACAGAATTGACATTTCTTGATATACTTTTCTATAGATCTGATGCCCTGCACAGACCGGCGTATTTTTTTTTACGTTTTCATGATATCTGGATATTCGGGATATTGAGACAGTTAGGAAATCTTCGAAAAAGGTCGGAATTTTCGGACCCCTGAATTGGATCCAAAATATTGCGCTTGTTTAATTATTTGGAGAAAAAAATCTAAAATTCGACATTTGACTAAACTGAACTGAAAATCGCAGAAACTGAAATCTGAGATCCAGTCGCCCGATTTATCTCACGCGTTCGGTTTGAGATCTTGTGAACAGGAAAAACTCCATCAGGATATCACGATACAGTATGAAAAAGAAAGCATGTCCGGTATATGGAAGCCGGATGCGGTCATCTTGTGTTTTCGCATATTCGGATCGGTAATAATAACGCGAAAACCCGACGCGAAAACGCGAAACATATGTTTCGCTTAGCGTATTCGCTTCGTCTTTGTTGCATTTTCGCGTTGATGGTTTTTTGCGTTTACGCGTTGTCAGGTTTTCGGGTTGACAGGTTTTTCGTGTTTTCGACATATCGCGTTTTCGTCAGGTTTTCGTGCTATTATATCGATGCGAAAACACGAAATGGCCGCATCCGGGTTCCCTACCGGCTTCTTTCCGAGATAAGATACTTTTATCCCATACAGATAAAACTTTTTTTTTGTGAATTGAAACTTTGGTAATACATATAGTTTCCTAAAGGGAGAAGGAACATTATTTACTGGGACATGCATTCTTCATTTTTCACCCGTCAGCGAGGAGTGATCACGGAACATCGACCAGAGACGCACATGTGCGGGGTAACGTTTTTCCTTTATCCAAAGTCCACGGCATCAGTATATTCCAGTACTCATGTCCAGAACATATGTGTATGCTGGCATGGCTGAGCTCAAACAATCACTCCAGTTATACCTGAATAACCACATTTGCTTTTCCTGACATAATAACAGTAACGTCATTATGGCATAGATCTGTGTACCCCGATCTGCTAACATAAGTGTCTCTTGTTACATTTCGAAAAACCATAGGACAGAGATGGTCAGTGTCGGAGGCCGAGTTTCTTGCACATGTCATTATATTTACGTTACTTCAATCCAAAGCCTATCCCGTTGTTTTAGGTATATTTACTCACAATATTATCTACCAATATTATTATTATCATTATTATGCATTTGTTATAGGGATGAGCGTTGATGAATTTGTGCAAACTAGAGAAAATTGGAAGACAAATAATGGCATATTCTATTTTCGAAAAATCATAGAATTATGGTTCTTTTCTAATTTTATTAAATACTGGATATCACTTCTGCGACATGGTTGGCAATAGTTTAAAAAATATCGTTACTATATCAACTGGATACCAATAGTTTCTTCTAGAATGGTCGACGTGATCTTTTCAATGAATATGAGGCGCATAAACCTTTGTTACTGAACATTGAATAAGTATGAGTTCATACGTAATTTCCAAAATGGAGCCCTCGGTGTTGCTATGGTAAACCTTGTAGTGATTTCTTTAGATTTTCCTACGAAGTAGACTCTCATTTGCAAATTGTCCGGTAATGAGTGAGTCTGTCCATCCCAATCCTTTCGTTGTCCATCCCAATCCTTTCGTCGGCAAAATAAGGTGACATTAGAACCTTGATTTTTGGCATGAACGTGCATTAGGGGACTGTTACCAGCAAGTTCTGGGCTGAGCTACTTTTATTTGACCTACTTAAGTGACCTATAATATTACGCTTGGGCCCCCAAATCATCTATGTGAGCTATAACATTACGCATGGACCTTCAAGTCATCTTCCTCATCCTACTTCGTAAGTCCTGCGACGTTAGTCACACCACTCATGTAGTCTAGAACAAACTCTTGGTATTTTGCATAATGCCATAAAGAAGCAATATTATTAGTTTGAAAGAGAATATAGAAGCATAGTTCTTTTGTGAATATTCCAAAATATAATTAAGAGCCCATTTGGCGAAATCCCTGAATATCATATTTAGATTTCAAACCTCAATATCTCTCCAACCGTTCGAAATTTAACCTGTATTTTAAGTGATAGTTATGCCAAGGCATATCTGCATATAGTAATCCTGTACCTGGAGTTTCTCAATAACTTTGGGCAATGGACCAGGCTAAGCCCTAAATTATATCTCGAAGTAAATTTTCGTTGTGAATTGCTGGAGGCAACTGGAGTCTTATTCTAAAAGTATTTCATGGTTATTCTCTCTTCTTATACAAATATTCCCATGTATTCACTTCCACATTATTTAGGAAATCCATAAAATAGATATGTCCATTCATCCATTGATTTAACCGTGACAAGTGGTAGAGAACTCCATGATAAACATGCCATTATTGAGGCTTTTATGTATTACTTGTTAACCCTATCTGGCCTGAACTTTTCGGGACCTGTCCAGGCCTGGGTGGGGGGGGGGGGGAGAAATGGCCCCATCTATTTTTTTTCTTAAACCTTGAGCTAGGGGGTCGAAACTTACCATACAATACCCTTGAGTCAAGCTCTACCAGAAAATGCAAAAAGTCCAAGATAGCCGCTTTGATGACCTCAAAGTGACGTCATTTTCCAAAACGGCATTTTTGTTCCATTTTTCGGTCAGATTTTCCGATTTTTTTATTTATGTAATTTCTCCGTGTAAAACTGCATGATAAATTAGTAAATACTAATGTGATGTGAAATAAAATAGTTTTTGCCCACTTGTCTCGAAAAAGCAGAAATTTTGAAGAAATATGACGAAAACGTCACTTTTCTGGTACCCCACGTGACCGGCATCTTGAATTTAGCCATGATCTTCTGCTTATCTTATCTGTTCCTGAAGAGTATCTCACTTCCATCTCTCCCATGCTAAATTGTCATTTAGTATGTCCCATTTCAAAGTAAACGAATGGACACTTATGTTTTATGAATTACCTGGTTAGCGCACGAGAGAAAACATTAGAACTTTTGCATGTGAAAAGGGAATACCCAAGGAATACTCTTGGGATAAAAACAAGTTGTTCCCACAAATTTGCTACGAAAGGTATATTCCTGAGAATTGGCCCATGGTCTACACGGAAAAGGTGACCATCATAATTAGTTCTCTTATGATATATTATATTTATCGGTATGTCATGTCGCATGTACATATAGATAGCAAGTACACATTTAACATTTTCATTAAGATAGCGAGTACACATTTATTATGAAGTCTTACCGGTATCTCTTGTTATCTATCTTTTAGGCACCTGGACACTGTACACTTTGGAACTCGAACTTAAAACTTCATCCCCCCGGTGTTGATCCTGCCGCAGGTGTTCTGTCACGAGTGTTCACTCACGGATGTCTCCAGCACTCTGTTGTTGATTGAAGTTGCATGTAGCTGTGGTTTTACTTTGATGTCTCCTTCCAGTGGACGCACCATTGTCTACATTACACCGACGATGGTAAAAGGTCAAGCGCGCATTTCAATAGTAGGTGGCCTGTACCAAAATCATTGCATAGCCACGAAACGAGCCGACATCCATTTACACCCCCAAAAATGGAGAGGCCCTGTGAGGAGCACGGTTCTGATTGGCTAAGATACCCAGTGAACTGACTCCTGTAACCTTTGCTTTGAAAAGAGCAAACTGAACCACTTGACTGGCTGACAGATTATGCCACGGCATCAATAGATTAGTACGTTCGGCAAATTCGTTTACCAAGGCTCTCGATCGTAAAAGAGAAAGGGCGATGGAAGGGCCTGGAAGCGAGAGTGAGTGGACGTAAATATGGAGGTGAAGTGACATATTCCAGTACAATGACAAAAGCTGACCTGCAGCTGGAGAGACTGATGGAAAATGATTCAGCAATAGCCACTGGCAACGATTTATGAATTCCATCCACAAATAAAGCCGAATAGCTTATTCACATTGATCTCACGGCGAAACATTTTCTTATCGAATGCATAGATTTTAAGATTGTAAGAGGTGCTTTGTATCGAGCGACTACTTTGGGAGATCTTTTTAGTCGGGTGAGGGAGGATTGCATCTTGGCTTATTTGAGAGAAATCGGTTTGTTGCATAAGTTTCAATGTGTGTATGTTTTAATGTGTTGGATTACTAAATTATTGGCTTGAGTACTTAGAATTTTGTTTGATCGTCGCTAAGCTAAAATATTGCTGAATGCGACATTATACCTTAATTCTCTCTCTCTCTTTCTCTCTATTCCCTACTTTCAGTAAATCCTCGAGTAATGTATGATCTATATGGTTTTTTTTTGCAGTTCATGGGAAATGTAGCTCTTCTTAACCGTAATATATAAATCATACAAAACAAATGGTATTATTTCAACCAAGGACATCTGCTAGATGAACTTATGAGATATAGTAAGTCAATTTGAAGGAGATTTCTACACAATAACACACTATTGAATTACTGGAATATATGTAGAATCTCAATTTGGGGATAATATCCCGATTAGTTTTATTTAGGCCAGCATGCATTTTTACCCATTCGAGATAAAAGGTGAGTGAGTGAGTGAATAGAATTTAACGTCGCTTTCAACAATATTTCAGCTATATCACGACGAACCAACTAAGCACCACCCAGCCCAGTTGTGTTCCTGCTACTTCAAAGAAGAAATCTTTGAAGCAGCATAGAACCAGACACCCTCCATCCACCCTATAAAACACTGAGGACAGCGCACAAGACACAGACAGGACGTTTACATGGTGCAATAAAGACAAGTGATATTACAGTGCTAGACATCACATTATCAAGTTCCTGTTACTTCTCAGCAAAATGCATTGAAAGCAACAGGAACCTGAACCCACCCAACCACCCGCTCGAGATAAAAGTTTGCCATTAGTGCCACTTGCTGTACGGTGCCTCTTATTGTACGCGTATAACTGAACTAAACTGAAGCCCTATGTACATACTATTCAGAAATGCAATATTTCCAAAGGGTACATAATTATTTCTCACGCTACCTAGTATGCCTCCAAGTTTTCAAATCGTCCACGTTATATAAGAAGTGTCAGGCCAGATAGGGTTATCCAGAACAACTACAGTGTGATTGTATTTTTTTTTTTCATTTTGGGGTAAACTTCCCCAAAATTCTGTCTCTCACATTTTCCAATATTCCAGATATATAAGTTTTTCGTTAATTTCCCCGAAATCGTTCATTGACTAAGACGTTGTAGCTTGCAATTAGCTATAGTGTATGATGATGTTGGGGGCATAAAGCTATATAATCCGACAAGAAGTCATGTGAACCCACAATTACCAGATGACACTAGCAGGACTAGTATGCTGATTAGACTGTGCCCGAAGACTGCTTACTAAAAACGATGATTTATATCATATACGAGTTTTCGGCACTGTCGGATGGATCGCCATTTTGGTGGATGTTTCCTCAAAACCATTCTCCTAACATTCTGAAGCTTACCATTTTGATCTGTTCTTTTAGCATACGTGTTTTGTAATGCATGTATACCACATTACATGAAGGATACTGAGACCTCTGTGAAAACCGCAGTATGTTTAATGCAGATTACATGAATTTCAACGCTGAGCTATACGTGAAATTTCAGTTTGAGGAATGTTTCCTCAAAAACTGTTCTCCAACACTGTATATGCAGCTAATATTTAGACTGTAGTAACCTGTAACATGGAACACGTTGTGATATATGTAGATTTTGGGGAAGTATTCCTCAAAATAATTTCTCTACCACTATACAGCTTGTTTGGAGAAAAGACTTGGATACATTCAGATGTTCATAATATCACAGTTCCGTTTCTATGTTACATGGGCAACACATCATATATGAATATTTCATTTTGGGAAAGTTTTCCTCCAACTTTTTATTTTGGGGACATTTTTTTCAAAATATTCATTTTGGGGAAATTTTCCTCAAAATCTTTTCTCCAACACTGTATATGCAGCTAATATTTAGATTGTAGTAACCTGTAACATGGAACAAGTTGTGACATATGTAGATTTTGGGGAAGTATTCCTCAAAATAATTTCTCTACCACTATACAGCTTGTTTGGAGAAAAGACTTGGATACATTCAGATGTTCATAATATCACAGTTCCGTTTCTATGTACATGGTCAACACATCATATATGAATATTTTATTTTGGGAAAGTTTTCCTCCAACTTTTTATTTTGGGGACATTTTTTTCAAAATATTCAATTTTGGGGAAATTTTCCTCAAAATCTTTTCTCCAACACTGTATATGCAGCTAATATTTAGACTGTAGTAAACTGTAACATGAAACACGTTGTGATATATGTAGATGTTGGGGAAGTATTCCTCAAAATAATTTCTCTACCACTATACAGCTTGTTTGGAGAAAAGACTTGGATACATTCAGATGTTCACAGTTCCATTTCTATGTTACATGGGCAACACATCATATATGAATATTTCATTTTGGGAAAGTTTTCCTCCAGAACTTTTCATTTTGGGGAAATTTTCCTCAAAATGATTTTCCCGTATTGTACAGCTTACTTGTATCATGGGAGGTAGAATGTGGACTACATATGCCAATGTCACATCTACATGAACAACACAGGGATATATGTAGCCTTTCAGGAATATGCCAGTGTTACATACGACACTTCACTGGGATATTTGTGAATTTTCATTGTCACTTGTGGGAAGAGATATTCAAAATTGTCTTTCTCACACTGTAGAGCCGAAGTGTGGGTTATAGTTTACATACATTCCATTATGAAACGTAGATTTGTTTCATTTTGGGGAAAGATTCCTCAAATTATATTTACTGATTGATATGTGTGTACTTCCACTTCTGGATGAGAACCCCTCAAATTAGTTAACACTACATATTCAATGCATTCGGATGTAATCTAAATGGGTTTAGTCTTAAGCATGAGAATAAATGTATATGAATGATATACCAAGATAGTCCTGTATTATTTTGGGTTTGCGGGAAAGAAGAGAAAAAGAGGAATATCGAGAGAGTCCTTTATTATTTTGGATGCGCTTATGCGTACTCATTCTTGATGATTCTTGTTAAATGCTTGATAAATGGCTGTCGTACAAGGAACCTACGGCATGCGTAAGGGATTCGTACGATAGTTTCAAAGAGGCCCTCTAGAGGCGAATTGACACGAATCGACAAGATTAAAATATTCGTGGTCATTGGCCGGCATTCTCCACCCACTTCGTGACAGTGTGACTGGGGCTTAAGAGTCATTGAGTTGCGATGAAGGCTTCTAAGGTGCACGGTCCTGATGCGATAAGGTGTGAAATGCTGTACGCACGACAGCCTAATATAAAAATACATATTTATCATAATACCCTGACCAAAAACAGACAGCCGAACTTCTACATAATCGATTATTCTTTCTTCTATTTAGTTATATCTTCCTCTGCTATCTCCTTGTTATTTATTCATTCTATCTTGTAAAGATATTAAATGAACTAAGAAATGTAACGTGAAATTTAGATAAAATGTTGAGCTGATGGGCCGCGAAATCCGTATGGGAAGCGGTGGGAAGCGGCCCTTAAACTACAATTTCAATCAATCACTGTTCACACTGATTTTCAACCATTCATTCACTGCTCACATGAAGTGGTAAACGATTTCTGAAACTCCAAGCCGGTCGATGCCTAAATCCAATCCCCGACAAGTTTTTACTCTCGTGTTTTACTTTATTACACGTAAAACACCCTGGATGTATATGTTTTGTACGGCTAACTGGATCAGGGGTAGCATGGAGGCATGTCGTAAGACCGAAAATGAAATAAACGATGCCGGTCTGTCGAAATTTCTGTAAATATACGGTTTAGATAATTAGTCTATGGGAAACAAGAAAAGGTAGGGCCTAGATAATATTTCATCCGTCGACCCGTGCTTTGTGGCCCCTGCCCAGATTTCATCACGCACAAGGTAAATGGTATATCTGCTTAGTACAGACACATAAATAGCACGACCTTTCATTGAACCCACCCACTGCCCTCAGGGGCTTGTCCCCACCCCAGGGGATCTGAACCGACCCTCATATATTCTATATCTATAGGTTAGCCAGGTGTTTGAACGGACATGAATATCACTACCACGTGACGTAAATCAGAACCAGCCAGGCAGGAACACTCAAAGGAGCCGCAGTGATTAAATAAAATAGGAGACCGCGTACTCTTTCTATACTACTGGTTTCTCGCCCCACACTATCCCGCGCCACACCTATGCGACCCGAGGTGCCCTTTCTATACTACTCATCACGCATGCGCAGTCGACCCATTCTACTGTAGGGTGACCAAGGGATCTCATGAAGTAGG
Organism: Hanleya hanleyi; assembly: GCA_036873755.1. NCBI lineage: Eukaryota > Metazoa > Mollusca > Polyplacophora > Lepidopleurida > Hanleyidae > Hanleya > Hanleya hanleyi. The sequence goes on from JAVTVY010050910.1 coordinate 8,520, forward strand.
AGGAGGAGGAGTCGGACACGCCTCGGATTAAGAAGTGAAACCCAAATGTCTCTTGCCTCCCTGCCCGGCTTCTTTAATAGTATAATGAATAAAGCGGAGTAGGAGGAGGGGTAGGAGGAGGAGAAGTCGGACACGCCACGGATTATACTAGGGAGATATGTTTTTCGATTTGTCGGTATCGTAATAAAAGAGAGTTGTAGCTGGCAACAGGTATTTTCCAATGCCCCCAATTTGACCACTAACAGATCTAACCGTCATACATTGTTGACAGCGGTGCACCTCGAAATCGAAAGATAAGACCTTTTCAGGATTTGTCCCTTCCCTGGAGTAGAGGTATTTCAGCACATACTTGCAGATGTATATAGCGACATTCTTTGAGACTATGCACTATGAAACATGTGGCATTCGTGAATACAGATATTGGTGAACATAATTAATAATATAATAAGGTATAGTTTGATATATAGTGATCACAGTTTATGACGTATTAGTCTATCAAAATGAGAAAAGATTGCGATAGCTTGAACTAACCGTCAAATAACATACTTAATCGTCTATCGGTATTTTTATTTTCGATATTTATTGAGAACTACTGCGGGGATTTTGTTAAAATCTCGGAATGTCATAGTACCATGTTCCTGCTACTTCTATAAAAGGAAAATAATGAGGGTGGGGTGCTATAGATACTAGTCTACGAAAAATTCAGTTTGATATGATACCTCATTTTTTAATATATTGTAAATATATTGCACTATTTAACTTTTTCCCATATGTTTGAAAAAGTATAAAGAGTTCAACTGATATTTTGGGTGGAAAATGATCTATTTTCCTATTATGTTAGTCCCATGAAATGTATTATTTCACAAAGTGTCATCTTCTTAGGTGATACAATTTTTCTGGAAGTGCTCTGATATAACATGAGTAACAAGTGTCTCCAAAACAGATATTTGTTTTCATAATTTAGGTCATTTTTCAGCTTTTTTTTAAATTTGTTCTTCAATTTGTATATGTTTATCTCACAATTAGATAAATTTTGAAAAAAAATACCCTTAAATCATACTATTCTTACTACAATTTTATGGTCGCTAATTTGCTGAAATATTGCTGAACTGGACGTTAAACCTTAATTCTCCTCCTCCTGTAATTTTATGTACTGTATTGGAAGTTTAGGAAAAAAATCGCGAGATTTAAATTAAATGAATGAAATCCTAAAGAAACTGTAACGAACCACCTAAATCTTGAACTCTGTCATCTGTCATTCACTAGCTGCTCCAAAAATAAGGAGTTTAAATGGGTAGTGAATGTGTTCGCCCATAACACATTGCAATATGACAAATAAGGTAGTATCATTGACTAGTACAGAATAAATAAAGTTCTTTTATTCATGACATTTTTAATATGGTGGATGATCCCTGTGTTCCATGATATCTTATTGGATATGTATATAATATGAGATTTCCAGTTTAGCTGATCATTGAGATATATACCTAAGAATCTGAGCCGTTGAACACGCTCTATTTCTGTACCGCAAATAAACAATGGGGGGAACAAGTGTTGTTGTTCTATGTAAGTTGGGTATTATTATTGATCATTTAGCGATTCAACAGACAGTGATTCCTCTCTTTAGAACAGACTATTTCCTTCTGTAATATTGCATGACGTCGGTCTAGGGTACAAGTTCAGAATATTAGTTTATTGCATTTGAATAAGGTTGATATGTTGGACAATGGACTGATTGTTTAAGTAATTCCCATTTAGATTAACCACATTATGGATTGTACTTTGATGGGCAAGGACATAATCAACAGCACTACATCCTTGATCTATGAAAGTGAGTTTTCCAACGTAATCTCCTGGAGTTTGACCATTTGTCGTGGTGTTTAAAATGATTACAATTATGCATGAGAATTTCGTTGACTGTTGATAGAATCTAAAATATAATCGTTAGACAATGGTATAAACTTATACTATCCTGGACAATATAGTCATCTAATAGTGTATTGTTTATGACAGCTTAAAATCTTATTTTCCAAAATGCCATACGGGCCGTTGTAGTAAGGCGAATCAATAGGGGGTTACGGTATATAGAAAGCGTAAATATAAAGGCCACTTTGCAGACACTTTTCTATTAAGTGTGGGTGGTATTTACTTCGATGGAGAACAAGCCATCCACCAGATCCCCTAGTGTGACAGTTAGTTTTTAATGTGTTTATAATATGTTGTTTTGTGGCAGAGGTCATAAGTGCACATTCACAAGTTGAGCAGTATGACTCTGTCGTATTTTAATTGATCAATAGCGTAGGTCTGCGAGTAGGGCACGTGATGCGTATAGAGGTGGCCGATTGGTTAATCGGCCTCGGAAAGTGTGAACCCGGGAAGCGTAGTGGCACGAGATTTTCTTTCACTTGCCAATTTGAATCTTACCGGCTAACTCACGGAATACTTTGTCCACTTTATCTATACGTGGTTTGTCTGTTTCCAGCCTGATCAAGAACGAAAGGTTAGTATTCAAATAATTAGATGTATCTATAAATGTATTCTGATTATTTATATAAGTACAGTAGCTATTTTCTCAGCCAGAGAATGGATTTATATATTGTTAAATTGTAGAATTTGCCATAACGTAAATTGATCATTATGAGTGTTCAACTGATTTCTCCGATGTATTGTTTGGGAACTTATTATTGCAAGATTTGATATGTTTTGCCAATAGCTAAGCATACTTATTATATTCCCATGCAGGTGCCCAATATATGTGGTGTAGCTTTGTTGGATATAGGGCGAGTCCCGTTTCCAGTTCACCCCTGTCCCACCGACAGGGTAGGTGTTTATTGTTCATAATGTGTGTTCTATGTATATATCTACATCGAAACTCTATCTAAGCTATATCGCTATATATATGCTGTATTGATAAATATTAATATTGTACGCCACGTTGATTACATCGTACGCTAGTACGTCACGTTCATTATATGTTCACCGCCTCTTATTACGTAACGTCCTACATTGTAAATACATATTATCTAGGTTGCTGTGAATATATTTATTAAGCACTGTGGCTATTCAAATTCATATAGCCGTGATAATAGCAGACTTGTATTGCTAAGAGAATATCTATATCTATTTACCATGTTTTTATGTAATTTATTGAATGTGCCATGTATAGTGTTATCGATATTTATGTTGTATTTATTTATTTATTTACTCAGGGTTTCTGCTGCACCTGAATAAAAAGGGAAATCAGAACTCGCAAGTGGTCGTCTGTTTACTTCATTGCGGACTTGTGACTGCTACATTTTGGAGCCTCCAGCGAGGTTTTGGCATTTCCCCGGATTGATGTACTTGGGCACTCCACCATACAAGCGTTGGAACATCGAAGGTTTGGGCTTCATTATACGATCCAGCTGTGTGAATAGTGACCGAAGTTTGACGATATACCAGCAGGAAATTTTGGATTTTGTGATACGATCCAGCACTGTGAATATCGACAAAGAAGTTTGAATGAATATCGACAGAGAAGTACCAGTGATTAAACAGTGTGAACCGACTCTGGTCTGTGCGTCTTGCGGAGCTGTGTGGATAGAAGAGGTTGCGACAGTGACCATATTGACGCTTAACCGGTACTGACATTCCAGTTCTCAATAAAACCAAAATAAACTCTATTATCTACATCATTATAGATAGTCACTATTGCATTCATCTAATGAAAACTGTTCACTTTCTTTGCTTTCTTACCAGAAATCATATACTTATTTGAAACGCAATCTGCTGTCATCTGAGATCTGACTCTAATAGCAATTATTTATTCCGAGTTTACTTTGAATTGCTATATGATAAATATACAAGTCAAATATTGCATTTCACACATTACTGAAAATAACTGAATTTGTGTTACATTCAAGATTTATCAATTATCTAAAGTCAATTTAACATTTGATTATTTAAACGATAATCTGCGTGTGTATCTTCAGTTACTTTACATTGTGCCAATACCATATATTCGTCAGTTCGTTACATTACGTTGGCATATTCTCTTATGGCTGTGCATAATACTGAAGTTGTCAAAATTCTGTTCATAAAATACTGAAGCTGTCAAAATTCTGTTCATAATATACTGAAGTTGTCAAATTTCAGTTTGATAAACAAACTTCACTTATTTATTTATTTTTTCTTGCAAATCCAGATTTAGGCCTACTCCCTTTTATCATTATCAGACATTATCACTACTGGTATATGTGAATGAGGTTACTGTGTTGCATATGTTTGATCAGGCTTGAACCGACACCCATGTTATTAGTATTTTGGTACGTTTAGCATCTCTGACTCACATTCGCTGTTGGTGATTACAATTGTCCACCTCTAGCAGCTTGTCTCACATTGCATGCCCTTTACTTGTATTTGAGGTAAGTATTTCCCCAGTCCACAAGTCATTTATTTTGGTGAGTATTCCCCCATTCCACGAGACCTTTATCCCGGTAAGTATTTTCCAATTCCACAGGTCACTTATTTCGGTAAGTATTTTCCAATTCCACAGGTCACTTATTTCGGTAAGTATTTTCCCATTCCACAGGTAATTTTATTTCGGTAAGTATTTTTCAATTCCACAGGTCATTTATTTTGGTAAGTATTTTCTCATTCCACAGGTCATTCATTTCGGAAAGTATTTTATTTCGTTAAATATTTCTCCAGTTCACAGGGCCTCTGTTTGGTAAATATATCCCACTTTCCAAGGCCTATTGTCTATATGCTGGTAAGTATATCCATTTCCTCCTCAACTTAGCTTTGTTTCAGAGTCATAGGTGGTTCAGGTAAGTATATCTGTCTCGCGTAGTTTATTTTCCGGTGCGCTATATTCCTTACAATATGGCGACCTCGTTCACTGAGGAGGAACTGAAACAGATTGGCGACACTCTGCAGCAGATGGGAATAAAGCCTAAAGCGGATACTCCTGGCGATTTCAAGAATTGGATGCGGGATTTCGTTGCAGCAGAGGGTGAAGAACAGACCGGGAACGAAACGTCTGCAAGGTTAAAGACTGGTTCTTCTCATTTCCCGAAGATATCAACATTCTCAGGTGTACAGCATGCTTCCAAAGGGGAGACAACTTACGATTTATGGAAAAATGGAGTGAAGTGTCTGCTGCAGGACGGAGCATATTCTAAGCCGGTTTTGTCTGAAGCTATGCGACAATCTTTGAGGGGAGAAGCCGGCCGTGTCGTCATGCGCCTACGGCCAAGGGCGGACATTCGCGAAATCCTAGATAAATTGGATAGTATCTATGGTGTTGTAGAACGCAAAGAATCTCTTCTAGCTAAGTTTTACAGCGCCAGACAGGACGATGATGAAGATGTATCCACGTGGGGATGCAGACTTGAAGACATCCTTGCCAAAGCTCTTGACCGAGGCCAAGTTCAGCTGTCACAGATGAATGAGATGTTGAGGTCTATGTTCTGGACTGGTTTGAAGAAATCGATGAAGGACGTCTCGGGTCATAAGTTTGATACCATTACTGATTTCGACCTTCTTAGAGTATCTCTCCGGCAAATCGAGTTTGAGCAAAATCTCCGGAAACCTAAATTTGCATTGAAGAAAGCTGTTGCCAGTTCCAAGATGGCGGCAGCGGAAGTGGATATTGACCCCGGTGTTAAGGAGTTACGTGGAATGGTACACCGATTAACCAATGAAGTCGAAGCCCTCAAGAAGCAGCAATGTAAATCAGCCGAAGCATCTCCCCATCCAGCTAGCTTTCGGCCTCAACCTCGACACTCTGATGGTACATTTCAACAGCTCGCCCCTACGAGTAACTGGCAGACTGACCAATCGCGTTGGCAGTCTAATTCAAGACGAGACTATGGCGGCAGAGGGCGTGGTAGAGGTCAAGGTCGTGGATTTTTGACGTCACAGAACAGTCCAAACACAGAACCAGTCTGCTACAGGTGTCGGCAGCCTGGCCACATCGAGAAAGGTTGTAGAAGGTACATTTATGGAGAGAAAGCTTTAAACTTCAACAAACCTATGGGGAGGGGCAGCCTATAGGTTTCCGTATGCATTGTCCTGAACAGCAGACAGAGGTCAAGGTCGGTCGTGTTCCAGATGGACTAGTTGGAACTGGTAACGATAGTGAAATTTCCATCGAAGGTATTGAGACCAGAGCGCTTTTGGACACTGGAGCGACTATATCAACAGTTTGCGAAACATTTTATAACCAGCATTTGTCGCATTTGCCCATCCAACACCTCGATACAATTCTGAAAATTGAGTGCGCAGACGGACAGCCATTGCCATATCTTGGATACGTGGAGGTGGACATAGATGTTAAAGGACTTCCTGTTGATGCAGAGTTGTTTGCTGCTGGTAGTTCCAGACAGCAATTACGCTCACAGGGTTCCGGTGCTGCTGGGTACCAACGTGTTGACTCACTACATGAAGGCTTGCCAGGATCGCTATGGAGAAAGGTTCTTACAACAAGCAGATATGTATGCGCCATGGTATTTGACCTTCCGTTGTATATGCCTACGTGAGAAAGAGCTACGAAAGAACAACTTCCGGCTAGCCACTGTGAAATGCGCAGAGGAGCGAAATATAGTTATTCCAGCTAACAGTGAAGTTACCATCGCAGGATACATCGATAAACAGCTGCCGTATCATCGAGTTCCTGTTGTTTTACAGTCGTCGAAATGCGCCTCCATTCCAAGTGATTTGGATATATCTCCAGGCGTTCTGACCTACAACTATGGAAAATGCAATCGAATTGACGTTTGTTTGTCGAACGTTACTACGCGCACCATGATTGTTTCGCCGAAAGCCGTCCTTTGTGAATTACAACCGGTAACTATAGAAGGTTCTCCTGCGATGGGTAGTCCCAGTGAGACTGACATCCTTCAGAAGATAGAAGTTTCGACCGCCAACCTCTCCAAAGATGAACTTCAGCGCGGACTAGACATGATCATCAGCCATCGAGATGTGTTCTCCAGAGATGATCTTGATCTAGGACGTACAGATGTTGTCGAGCATAAGATTGAGCTGAACAACGACATTCCGTTCAAGCAACGTCATCGTCGGATACCCCCAGCAATGTATGAGGAAGTTAGGAACCATTTGTGTCAATTACTTGTCTGCGGACTCATACGACCTTCGCACTCACCATGGGCTTCCAACATTGTTCTGGTTCGTAAGAAGGATGGTTCCCTACGCGTTTGTATCGACTACCGTCAGCTAAACAACCGAACAACTAAAGATTCCTACGCGCTCCCGAGAGTCGAAGAACTTCTAGAATGTGTTGCCGGGTCCAAATACTTCACTGTTTTGGATCTGAAAAGCGGTTACCACCAAGTCGAAATTGTTGAAGAGCATAAGCAGCGCACAGCCTTTACCGTTGGACCTCTTGGATTTTACGAGTATAATCGGATGCCATTTGGGTTAGCAAATGCTCCTGCGACATACCAGAGGCTTATGGAAACAGCTCTGGATGACCTCAACTTAAAGATCTGTGTTGTCTATATAGACGATTTACTCATATTCTCCAAGACCTTCGAGGAACACATTGAACGAGTGGAGAAAGTTCTCGAGAGGTTGGACGAATGCGGGATGAAGCTTGCTCCGAAGAAATGTTCATTCTTCAAGGAAAAAGTGCGTTATGTGGGACACATTATTTCCGCAGCTGGGATCGAAGCTGACCCGGAGAAAGTCGAAAAAGTTGTGAACTGGCCTGCTCCCACCACACCAGAGGACGTCCGACGCTTTTTAGGCTTCGCCGGGTACTACCGGAAGTTTATGAAAGATTTTGCGCAGATCGCCAGACCCTTGACAGACCTTATGCCGGTTACCCAGACCAAGCCCGGAAAGCGCAACAAAGTAAAAGAAACTGAACCTTGGAAATGGGGTCCGCAGCAGGACGAGGCTTTTGAGCTCCTGAAGAGGATGTTGTCATCTCCGCCGATACTGGGATACGCGGACTATGAAAAACCCTTTGAGTTGCACACAGACGTCAGCGCCAAAGGCCTGGAAGCCGTGTTATATCAAGAACAAGATGGATCCAAACGGGTAATCAGCTATGCCAGTCGCGGACTGACTAAATCAGAGCGGAACAACTCGTCGCACAAGTTGGAATTTCTCGCCCTTAAATGGTCTGTAAGTGAGAAATTCCGGGATTACCTCTACGGCAGCCAGTTTACTGTAAAAACGGACAACAACCCTCTTACCTACGTGTTAACTACAGCGAATTTAGATACGACAGGGCACAGATGGTTGGCGTCACTTGGTTGCTTCAACTTTGACATTGAGTACCGATCAGGCAAAAGAAACACGGATGCTGATGCTATGTCGAGACTGCCTGGATTAGTTGCAGAGGAAACTGAATTTGGTTTGGTTACCTCAGACACCGTCAAAACGCTATGCAAAACCACTATGTTGCAGCCGTGGATGGAGACCCTGTGTTGCTCTGAGGCAGTACTACAGCCTTTTGACGAACCCTCCGACACATCATTGCAAAGCATGACTACAGAGGACTGGCGGCGTGAACAAGCTGGTGATCAGTTCCTGAGTATCTGGATAACGTTTGTTGGAGACGGCGAGAGACCCAGCCGTGACGACATCCCTGCAGAGTGGGAGCACGGAGCGATTCTGCGTTCATTCAACCGTTTGGAACTGATTGACGGCGTGCTCCACCGGAAATCTGATGTCGATGGATCTGTACAGCATCAACTTGTTTTACCAAAGACGTTTGTTGCTAGAGCTATGCGAGGGGTACATAACGAAACTGGTCATCCTGGTCGTGACAGGACGTTGGGCCTGCTAAAGGAGCGATTCTATTGGCCAGGAATGACGAGGGATGCTAACCAATGGATACAAAGATGTGGCAGATGTTTAAAGCGAAAGTGTCACTTGGGTCCGAAAGCACCGCTGGTCAGTATAACTACGTCCCAGCCCCTAGAGTTGGTGTGTACAGATTTCCTTACCCTGGAACAGTCTCAAGGAGGATTTCAGCACATATTGGTGATCACAGACCACTTCATCAGATATGCTCAGGCTCTTCCAACACGCAACATGACGGCAAAAACTACTGCTGAAGCTCTTTTCAACAACTTCATCGTGCACTATGGCATACCTCTGCGGCTGCATTCAGACCAGGGAGCCAATTTCGAAGGAAATTTGGTGAAGGAGCTTTGTTCCATCCTAGGAGTGCAGAAATCACGGACAACACCATACCATCCTATGGGCAACGGCATGTGTGAACGTTTTAATCGTACTCTCTTAGATATGCTTGGAACTCTTCAACCGGAAATGAAGCGGAACTGGAAAGCATATGTGTCGCCCCTGGTACATGCATATAATTGTACGCGGCACGAAAGCACAGGGCAGTCTCCATTTTTCCTGATGTTTGGCAGGGCACCACGACTTCCAATTGATATAGCTTTTGGTTTGAATGCTGGACGTGCTCCAGCGACGCTCATCAAATACGTAGAGGATCTTCGGTGTAGATTGAAAAGATCCTATGAGATGGCTGCGAAAGCGTCCAGCAAAGCGCAGAAGTCCCAGAAAGCAGAGTATGATAAGAAGTCTCGAGGTGTTATATTGCAAGTTGGAGACCGGGTCCTTGTCAAAGTTGTAGCCTTCGAAGGGAAACACAAGATCTCGGATCGCTGGGAAGATGATGCGTATATAGTTCTACGTCAGCCAAGTTCGAACATTCCCGTTTATGAGGTACAGAGGGAGGATGGCGTGGGACGGAAACGAATGCTACACAGAAATCTTCTTCTGCCGGTAGGCATTATTACGGAAGACCCACAGTCTTGCACGGAACGCGTCAAGTCTGGCAAAGAGAGTAAAAGGGCCGGCCGGAGGACTCGTTCACGGACAGTGGATACTGAAGAGAGTAGCGACGAGTCGGAATCTGATACTGTCAACGGTGTTTCGTCGGCATCCTGCGGATCGGATGCAGAGGAGAACACAGATGTTGAGAGTGGTGTTATAGGGCCAGAAGAAGCATCTTCTCGGTTAGATGAGGGCGTTGCTCGTGGTGTGGAAACAGAAGGCGGTGATCGCGAGTCGACATCGCAGGCGTCTGATATTTCGGAGAATGGAGCTGCAGTCGCTCCGGAGACGGAATCCGAAACAGAGGCCTTAGAGCGCCCAACACCAGCACCGAGAAGGTCGACGCGCGTAACAACTCAGCCTACCTGGATGCGATCTGGAGAATTCGCTATGTCTCAAGGTGATCATGACTCAGATTGGATGGCCAGAGTAAATATTCTACGCTCATTGGCAGATTCGGACATATCCAAGGAAGTCAGAGACGAGGTATGCAGGACCATGCTGTTCATCTTGAGAACTAGTCCCCATGATGGTTGCAAATGACGTGGACGTCATTTCTCCATGGGGGGTAGTGTGTGACAGTTAGTTTTTAATGTGTTTATAATATGTTGTTTTGTGGCAGAGGTCATAAGTGCACATTCACAAAGTTGAGCAGTATGACTCTGTCGTATTTTAATTGATCAATAGCGTAGGTCTGCGAGTAGGGCACGTGATGCGTATAGAGGTGGCCGATTGGTTAATCGGCCTCGGAAAGTGTGAACCCGGGAAGCGTAGTGGCACGGGATTTTCTTTCACTTGCCAATTTGAATCATACCGGCTAACTCACGGAATACTTTGTCCGCTTTATATATACGTGGTTTGTCTGTTTCCAGCCTGATCAAGAACGAAAGGTTAGTGTTCAAATAATTAGATGTATCTATAAATGTATTCTGATTATTTATATAAGTACAGTAGCTATTTTCTCAGCCAGAGAATGGATTTATATATTGTTAAATTGTAGAATTTGCCATAACGTAAATTGATCATTATGAGTGTTCAACTGATTTCTCCGATGTATTGTTTGGGAACTTATTATTGCAAGATTTGATATGTTTTGCCAATAGCTAAGCATACTTATTATATTCCCATGCAGGTGCCCAATATATGTGGTGTAGCTTTGTTGGATATAGGGCGAGTCCCGTTTCCAGTTCACCCCTGTCCCACCGACGGGATAGGTGTTTATTGTTCATAATGTGTGTTCTATGTATATATCTACATCGAAACTCTATCTAAGCTATATCGCTATATATATGCTGTATTGATAAATATTAATATTGCACGCCACGTTGATTACATCATACGCTAGTACGTCACGTTCATTATATGTTCACCGCCTCTTATTACGTAACGTCCTACATTGTAAATACATATTATCTAGGTTGCTGTGAATATATTTATTAAGCACTGTGGCTATTCAAATTCATATAGCCGTGATAATAGCAGACTTGTATTGCTAAGAGAATATCTATATCTATTTACCATGTCTTTATGTAATTTATTGAATGTGCCATGTATAGTGTTATCGATATTTATGTTGTATTTATTTATTTATTTACTCAGGGTTTCTGCTGCACCTGAATAAAAAGGGAAATCAGAACTCGCAAGTGGTCGTCTGTTTACTTCATTGCGGACTTGTGACTGCTACACTACCACACAGTTGCTTCGAAGTTTTCACATTGTGTGGGACTTTTCATGCTAACCTTTCAGGTCCATCGTAATATTGTGATTCTCGGTAATTATTTTTAGACCTATGAGTTTTCCGAAGACATATTATGTCCATCTTCATTTTATCAAGTCTTTTTCTACGTTCCGACTTCAAACCTGCCTTGATTTATCTGACCATCTTTAGTGTTCAAAATACGAGTTGTAGATTTCACCTACGAAAGATAGACGAACAAATCAGAACCTACATGCCGATTGTGTGTAGAGTGACATCATCCTCAAGTAGCGGCGTCATTCCTCCTAATATGGTGGCCAAATGTATAGGTCAGCCAATCAATAAAGCTCTTCTATGACACATTTCAAAATTCAAACGGGTTCCAAGTCAGTGACGTCGCGTGTCTATTCATAAGTTCTTTGAACATTGTAGAGGGCCAGATATATCATGGGAAGTTCGTAGAGGGAAATTCGCTTGATAAAATGAAGATGTATTATGTCATGTGAGGCTAGAAGTTGTTGGATGTTAGGGGTCTCGAGTTTAGCTTTTTAGCTAACAATATTCCATTATAGGAATTGAAGTGTGATAAACGCAAGGTTATGTCCTCTGAATGCCTTCTGGCGATATGATGCCATATAGGTCAAGGAAATAAATCTTCTAGTAGAGATTTTATCGCAGGCGCTCGAATTCAGCGCTTAGGGTGGTGGAAGGTCTCTTAAAGCTGACATGACCTTATTTAATGCACCATTGGTAGCGAAAAAATATATTCACAGATTTTAGTTCCAGTTGAATAATACCCGGCGGAACTAATCCGAGTGCCGAGTTCAAGCTGCTAGTCTGCCAACTTCTCATCCAAGTACATTTACCTCCACCGCATATATAAAGCCTGAATGGACTGGGGACCTTGCCAGTCTGAACTGACACTCCTACTGTGCACATCATATTCATGTTGTCGTTGTCACCAGCCAAAATTTGAGCTCTGTCAGCATCATATCACATTCATTCGCAAACAGTACAAATATATCTGAAAAATTGGTAATAAAATCTGAAGGATCTGACAACCATACACGATTTAGACATACCTTTCAGTATTTCTTCAACACAATGAAACCTGTTGGTCCCGTCACCAGTTTCTACAGCATTGTATTTCAATTTACCTGACTGGACGAAGAAGGCGCACGAAGGGCAAGGCTTTGGTGTACGACCTCCCATTGAAAAGGTAATATCTTGGACACAAGACTGACAATACAACTTGCAGCAGATCCTTTGTCAGTTATATTTCGTGAGTCTTACACCAAATCGTTGCCGCACGAAGCGACGGTTCTTCATTTGATAATTATTGAGGCTCTACACGATGCACTCCACATGCGATCTCATTTTCGATACCCGGTATGACGATACTGCTACAGGCCAACCCATGTTGACCGTTGACCGTCCAAGGGGACAATGCGAGACTTGCTGTTGCTGTTGGAGACTATTTGTGCAAACCGGAATGGGTAATTCCAAAATACGGAGTTACAAATTGAGAGCCCTTATTGCGATTGTCAGTCCGTCCAGTATTTTGACCTATCCACCAGTTGTATAGAAAGGTAAATTCTTTTAGCATTCGTGGTTGTGAAATCTGGAGTATATGACCTCCAACCTTTGGCCTTCAGTCACTATGACCACTTGAATAGGTCACTTCCAGTGACGTGAAAAGTAGGACTTCAGAAATGGCCGCAGATCTCGGCGAATATCCGGAAAAACAGACTTTACATCTAGTCAAATGGGTCTAGATAAACCATCTTAGGCGCACATGGGTTGAGCAGGATCTCGTATTGAAGCGTTCGTCGAGGGTTCTTCGGGCCAGATTACTGGGAAGTGGATGCAGAATGGTATTCTGGACAAACACAAAATTCGGAATAATGGATATTACAGGACATGTCGCCAGCAATGGTCACTACACTATTTTTTACAAGGGTTGTGGGATAGCGCGGCCGATAGGTTGCGCTCAGTAGGGCATGATGAGTCTGGCCTGACAAGTTACGACCTCCTGCATGTTATCGGAGATACAGAACTAGATGTGACTGAATGGTGGGGTTAGGTACAAATGAGTGAGTCACTGAGTGAATCGTGCCCAGCGCACGGCTCTAATGATGGGGAGTAATATCCCTACACTCATACACGCAACTAAATCTAGCATCTAATGTCGTATCGCCTTGACGCAATCGGACGAGAGAAAGAAGGCTTAACAGCACCAACAACAGCAACGAGCATTTTGCGTTTACACAACAAGCATTTTGTGTATTACACATTGTATTTATCCCCCACGTCATCACATGGCAGCAAAGCTGTGGGATTCGCAATGGGTGCGGTTACAATTCACCAATACTATTGTAAGTGTATCAAACGCATCCTCGACCATGTTCGCTCTTGTTCGTGTGAAATGATCATCCATTCGTTCTGCTCTAGTCCTAAGCGTCTTCGGACAGTCCAGAGTACTGTAATGCCAACATATCCTGGAACTGCTGTTTTCATAAGTTGACCGCGGTTTTCACCGCCTCTGTGGGTGGTAACCCTAAATCTGCTTCTAATGATGACGTCATTTCTATGTATGACATCACTTACAATCTATATTGTATCAGCGGCAACCCCAGGTGAGGACACATCCGTCAAAAGGATATCGTTTTGGGCGATGACATGACTTCCATCAAGGGTAAATGCCTAATCCTCAAAAAATGTGTTCATCTAGCCACAAAACTCAGTAGTTGCGAAAATGACCACTGACCTAGCGGATTTCTGGGAGTGGAAACGGGATCACGTTCGTGCATGCACACAATTAATTTGCGGCGGAACTTTTCTTCAATATGGCTGCACCCTGTGAGGTTGACAATACCGCCCCACGGCACCAACTACTATTATTCAACATTTTTTTTTAAGCCTCAGTTTTGCATCCACCCGCCAGTCAGGTGATCAGAAATAACCGAGGGTCAAAGGTCAAGGGTCATTTTCGCTTCATTCATCCACCACGATTTCCCAACAAAGAATGCTAAGAGATTTCACATTCTATACTACTGATGAATGAGCTAAAAATGGACTGGATGACAATCAGAATCAATGTCCCTTTCAGTTTATACCTCCGTGTTTAGGAATTTGCAATTGAGTGCGGGCAGGCCTGATTAGTAGACATAAAATATAACAATTCTTACTTTGGAATGAAATTTCCGAATAACAGTATTTTGAAGTCGGTATCAGAAAGCTGAATTCACAGCGCAATCGAAGTGCACCATATCGAGCCTCAACTAATAATCATGAAATAGAATGAACAGTTGCCCCTTCGCGTTTTTGGCGAGGGAGGTAAATTGACAAACAATGCCGGAGAAGTCTGTGACGGGATAAACAAGTGTCTTTGTTTCGAGCATGGAGCCTACTATAGACTGGTGATCCATGTTTCGAGGAAAACCCACCGGTATGTCTGAATCATGTTTGAATAGTCATATCCCTAATTATATTACCCAGTTTTTCCAAGATATCTTTATATTGTGTGAGTTACTGTATTATAGCATATGATGCTCACAGTCCGAATATGTGCTGGTGACAACAACAACAGCATACATATGATGTGGACTGTCCAAGAGACTGTTCAGACTGGCAAGGTCCTCAGTCGATTCAGGCTTTATATAGGCGGTGAAGGCAAATGTACTCGGCTGAGAAGTTGACAGAATAGCGGCGTGAACTCGGCACTCGGATTAGTTCCGCCGGGTATTATTCAACTGGAATTAAAATCTGTGAATATTTTTTTTCGCTACCATTCGGGCATTAAATAAGGTCATGTCAGCTTTAAGGAGTGGAGTGTCGAAATATGGTCTCGCTATACCGGTATGTAATCCTATTCTGTAATAAAACTGATTTTGAAGATAAGAGACGGATTTTCTCGTAAGAAGAAATACAGGATTCACAAAAATGTTCACTCGCTATTTGTGTCTGTCGCCCAACTTGAGTATGTACATCATTTGTAAAGATTTAGATTCCTGGTTCCATGGGTAACATGACTATATAACAAGAAGCCCTCCCATTCCCCACCCACTCACAATTTAGGCTTTGAAACACCTCCAATCGCAACGGTCAGATGGAGTTACGATAACAAAAGCTTCTTCTCACCTGTTTTTTCTCCAGTTCTGCCCATGATTTCAGCAATGTCTCTTTCGCCCTTTTCCACGATATCCCGAGATTTTATCAGCTGGGCACCTGTGAGTAACTTCTTCAAAGCATTGTAATTCCCAATCTGGATAATTCCACGAGTCAGTAGTTCGTAGACCAACTCACTGACATAGCTGCACCTTGCAATATCTCCATCTCTTAGATGCACTTTTGCCATGTTCTCAAATTGTCTGTACTCATCTGTTCCCTTAGCTATCTCCCTATCGAGGGTATTGAGCATCAACTGCTGTAAATAATTGGCTTTTGTGGGAACACTGGTGACACTAATCTTTAACCTCTTGGCGTCAGTGGGAACATCACCGGCGCTCATGTTGGCTAGTTAGTGCTACGGTAATTGGCAATAAGACTTCTAGTGGTGTTTATGTCCTATCCACGACAACTGTGACATATACGTTGATCTATCACGTGAGTATGGGGCTCTCGTGTCATTCCAGTTAAACTGCACACAATACTATCTGATTGTCAGTGTATAAGACTGCTTTATCTCCATTTAACCAGTGTTCTACATCCCTCTCCGCGCCTCCCGTGTCACAACGTCAGCGTCAAATTGATGCATCAACAGCTGTACTATCCACGCATATTCTCGTCCAGTGGTTATTACGTGGAGAGGTCAAGCAGAACCGACATCATATATCTACAACCAATACAGTTGATAGGTTATTTTTGAGGAAACATTTCAAATTAATGACCACACGAATATTTATATTTAATGAAAGCGCAAACATGGTAAATATGTTAAGAGACACAGAGATTCAAGGCAACTGATGTACATGTAGATTTGCTTTGATTTTCCTACAATTATACAATATTGTAATTGTTCCCAAAAATGACCTCGTATACATCAACCTGAAGGATGTATGGGTTGGAATTATCTCCCACAAAACAAATTTCAGCATTGTTTTCGAGAATACTAACAATCGTATCCTACTCGAGCCGCAAATAAATCATATTTGTGCCAAATTGGGGTATAACAGAAATATAACATCATAGCTGATCGTTCTACAAATTGGTGTCAGCAGACAAATGCTTCATTGACTGATGGCTCATGAATGGTCAATAGTAAGTGGGTAAGATTTTAACGTCAGTCTCAATAGTTTTAAAGTCATATCACGACGACCCAGTCGCATTATCCTGACATCAGGCAAACCAGTAATTGATCTATCCATTGGTACGATGTAAACTTCTTATACAATATTTGTACAATTTGCATGAATCTATCAATTATTTCTCACACAATGGTAATATTTTCCCCGTACATATTGTCAATGGCATTTTATACGAACTTAATAAGAACGGTCGCGCACTTAAGAATTTCGTGTTCTCGTGTTCGCTGTGATAATAATTGGTCAGTATTGGTACGGACTCAGGGTTGGGGGAAATGGAGTAAAGTTACCTTCCAGTGTTTTGCTAGAGGCTATTTTGCCTGACTGTTGATAGGAGAAATATTTAGTTCAAGGTAACATCTAGAGTTATGAAACGAACGAAATACTATTAAGCTAATGGAAGCAGGATTACAAGTTATACTCAGGATTAAAATGAAAGGAACTCCAACTCATACACAGGCATGGCGGAAGCAGTTTGCGATAGGAGGGGACACTATCGCAGCATCATAGACGAGGGCCCAGGGGCCGCCAGGCTCCGGTAGCTCCAGGGGACTTACATGACCGGAGACGCGTTCTAGCGTATTTTCCTCGCCTGTGTAGACTCTCGCTACGTTCGTATTTTGCTATCAGCATGCGATTTGTATCGCCATTTTTGAGAAACTTTCACTGGAGACGCTTGGTGGTATAACCCTGTTTATAAGATTCTGCAATAATGTACACAGATTATTTCTACTTGTTAGGGAGCCGAACAAAGTTCACCTTGTGAATGTGAATGCATTTTTTTCTTGTGTCCCTCATTCTTAATGGAAAGTAAAATCTGCATTAAATACATATATGTTTCTTCACTTGACCTGTATTTTTCTTTCTCTGCCTGTTTTTGTTTGGCTTTGTGTCGCGTGCGTGTTGTTTTCTTTTGCTGAAAATATTGGGGGGCCATGACGCCCCGGCCCCCCAGTTCCGCCGTCCCTGATGCGAGGGGACCATGATCATTTAGAAAGTAAAAAAAATCACGGAGAAATAATAATGAAGAAATAATGTTAAGCGATAGTTAAGCGATAGATCATCTAATTCCAATAATTGAGCAGTCGAAGGCCTATGACGGAAAGTTAAATGTGGAATGCATGCTTGCTGTGAATTTTTAAACAAAAAAAAGTAGATACAGATGCGGCGGAATCCTTCGAGGAGAACATCATACACGAGGAACTATCCTCTGTTGTCAATAATATGAAGAAAAACAAAGTCCAGAATTGTTTTAAAGACACTGGAGATTTTCTGTCAGCATTCGCATACAAGTGTAAAATTTCGCACACAAACCTCTACTTTTATGCTGAATACTGAACACTTTATGCTTAGAGCAAACTGATCAGTGTCCTCCCAGGGTCCATGCTGCTACGCAGTCGCTGACCTTACCAGTTAGTTAATACACTGAAACAGCATTTGTTCGGAAATAATTTCGAAAATATTTGTCGTGGTGAATTTCCGGATGATTCAAAATGTTAGCCAGACCGCAAAGGAATCACTCTATGATCACGAAGTTCGTATACGTTAAATTGTGTAGGACAACTATAAACAATTATGGACATATATGTAAATCACACTGATATATCGCCTGTTTTAGTGCCTTTGGCGCACTGGTTCGTACAATAAAATGACTGGTTGCTTGCAATTTACTTCAGATCTGCTGAAATGTGATGAACAGTGGGAATGCTTAGTGGAAAAATATGTTCGATCAAATCTGGAAGCTGTTGTCTGTCTTTAACAAAAAAGCTTTATTGAGGAGGAAAAGGGATCAGAGGAAAAGGAAAGTAGATCGGTGGATATCTTGAGAGAACTACTACTGTACAATTTAAATTTCACCTTGCCATTTTTTTCTTCCGGCAAAAGATAGCAAATTGGTTTTCAGAACTTAAAAGAGAAATCTAAAAGGGGAATTTCCACTAGTAGTTGAACCATACTCGGTTATTTAGAAAAAAAAGGTACTCAAAAGTATTCACACAACCTGGAAAGGGCAATTAGAGTGCCCGGAAGTATTGCCACAACGTGGAAAGGGCAACTGAAATACTAAAGATATTCAAACAACGTGGAAAGGGCAATTAAAATACTTCAAAATATTCATAGAGCGTGAAAAGGGCGATTGAAATACTCAAAAGTATTCAAACAATGGAAAGGGCAAACAGAATACTTCAAAATATTCACACAACGTGGAAAGGGCTATTGAGATACTCAAACAAGGTATTCAAACGACACGGAAAGGAC
Organism: Hanleya hanleyi; assembly: GCA_036873755.1. Taxonomy (NCBI): domain Eukaryota; kingdom Metazoa; phylum Mollusca; class Polyplacophora; order Lepidopleurida; family Hanleyidae; genus Hanleya; species Hanleya hanleyi. Next base: position 27,588 of record JAVTVY010050910.1, read on the forward strand.
CATTAAAGAACTTCAAAGTATTCACACAACGTGGAAAGGGCAATTGGAATGCTCAAAGGTTATCAAAGAACGTGAGAAGAGCATGTAGAATACTCAAAAGTATTCGAACAACGTGGAAAGCGCAATTGCAATACCCAAAATTATTCACATGCCAACGTGGAAACGGCAGTTGAGTACTCAAAATTATTCAAACTACGTAGAAAGGGCAACTGAATTACTCAAAAGTATTCACACAACGTGGAAAACACTATTGAAATACTCAAAAGTATTCAAACAACGTGA
>JAVTVY010050911.1:0-27834 GCA_036873755.1 Hanleya hanleyi
GATGGACCATCTGTGGTGTGGGGTGTCCCTCTGCATCTACATGCAGAGAGTTACAAGATGACACCCCACACGGTCCATTTAGACCAAAGATGGTCTATCTCCACCCCAAAAACCTTCCTCCGCATCCTCAAAATGCCTACTTTGTCTACTACTCCTACTGATGACGTCACCAATGACATCACAGATCATGTGGAGATCCCTCAAGCCGTGGTCTACATACCGAGGGCTTCACTTTGACACCTCACCCCGACGCATTCGAACCAAGAATGGTCCCTCAATCGCTCAAGCACACCCTCACGCACCCCAAAACGCCAGCTTTCGCTACTACTCCTACTTTTGTATGTATGGTCCCTGTGTGACGTCATACCCAGCAAATAGTGATATTATCTTGTAAATATTCGATGCAGCAATCAATGCTGAATAATATGCGGCCAACATTATAAAGATTGGATAATAATTATGGAAGATAAGACTATTCTTGTAACCCTACCCCCTATTGTCACAAAAATTGTACTTATTAACACAGGAGTAATTTCGAAGTGATTAAAAGGGTAGTGAGTCCCAGTTTATCGACTGTTAACAAATTGTTTCTTATTTGACATGTCCTAAAGCACATAAAAAACATAGTTTCGGTCTGTAGTGGGGGGGTGCAAGGTGAGCCCTAGTAGCTCACGGACTACAGTAAGAAGTTGCACATTCATACCAATATTTCTTGATAATAACATCGAAAACAGGTTAATATCCATGCAAACGAGTTCAGATGAACAGTTGTCTCAACTGTAATGCATTTCAAACCCAAACTATTTGCACACATTTCGATTACATGTTTAAAATAATGTTGAATAACAAAAAATCATACAGATCGGCTAAAAAAAGGCGGCCATTTTGAAATTCAAAATGGCGGCCCTAAATGTTAATGCAAAAACTGGCACCCATTTTTTTCTTAATCAGTGATGTTTCTAGGTGTGCTTAAACATTGGTGCCAAGAATCTACCCAAAATTTTGCTTTTTTTACATAAGCCCACAGACTATATATGGGGCTATAGACAGACCTCAAACTTTTTTCAAAAATTTCACCGTTTCGTGCCGGGACACTTCCTATCATGTTTGTCTTGACGAGACAAAACAAATCAAAACAACCATACCGCAAATGTCTAGAAGTACGTTTCCCAGTGGGACAAACATTGGTCCTATACCCCTAGTATGGGACTATATGGCTCTATATGGGGCTACGTAAACAAATCCTGAAATCTGATGACCATCTTGGATTTTTGCTAATTTAGAGTATTTATAGTGTTCTTATTTTGTTTCCAATGAATGGTTGGCCCCTTTATAAGAGTTTAGATAAAATGAAACAAATATTGGATGACATTTGAATGAATAATTGGCAATTATGTTTAAAAAATGATTTTCGATGATGGCCATTTTGAAATTCAAAATGGAGGTCCCAAATGTTAATGCAAAAACTGGCACCCATTCTTCTCTTAATCAGCGAACTTTCTAGATGTGTTTAGACATGAGTGCCAAGAATCTACCCGAAAGAATGACAAATCTGGAAAATATTACGTAAGCCCATAGACTAACATTTGCCTTCACCGCATATATAAAGCCTGAATCGACTGAGGACCTTGCCAGTCAGAACAGACTCTCGGACAGTCCACATCATATGTATGCTGTTGTTGTTGTCACCAGCACATATTCGGACTGTGAGCATCATATGCTATTATACAATTATTGACTGGTGATGTGGTGGACACGACATAATATTGACCAGGGAAAACCAATATCGACTGAGGCCGAAGGCCGAGGTCGATATTGGTTTTCCCTGGTCAATATTATGTCGTGTCCACCACATCACCAGTCAATAATTATTTTATTATATTATTTATAAATATCGATGATCTGATTGGTTCATAGCTGTACACGTGATATGCGATATTTTGACATCGACGATTAATTAGGAAATCATTACTAATCTAAGCTTATATGTCAATGATAAATTGACTGAATAATTACATTCACCAATATTAACTGCAGAAACAATGATAAAGTGTGAGATGAATGATATATTTATTTGAACATGATATGAAACACATGTACACGTAGGAAATGTTACTCTTCCTATCATACGCAATGGAAATCCAGAGACATGTGGGTAGTATTCCAATAAATATTCTGAGAAACTCCAATTTTGTAAATCACTAATGTATTTGAGAAAAACTGTACTGCTGAAACACATAAATGAAGGCTGTGTTAAACACATTGTTCCAGTCAGCGTCCGTCTCCTTCTGCCCTTAGGATAGTTAGTTTCCAATTTTCACATGGGAAATATCACAGTTGGTTTGCCCAGAGTACATGAAACTTCACAATGAAATGAATAACAACTGTAGAAAATACTGTAAAAAGTATCTGCAACATCACATATCTCAACATAGGACCTTCGAGAGCCTACTTCTGAAAGATTTGGTAATTTATGGTAACATTTGCATTATTTCCTGTAATAATGGGTGCTGGCCACAGACGAGAGCTCTGCTGCTGAGGAACACTGAGGTGATAATTGGTTGATACCGTATTGCCCACACTGGTTGGACGAGACGTATTGGGCATTGCTCGTATCACATCGTCGAAATCGTTGTCAGCATCGAATTCACTCAGCAAATTGTCCACCTGCGAATCGGACAATGGAATGAGATCACAGCTGTTGACTGTATCCAAGTTGATGTCAGGATCTTCTTCCGCGGTTGTGACATTTTGCACTTCCTTCTTAACGTTACCGGTACCTACAGTTATGTCACTTATAGTATTCGACATTCGCCTCTTGGTGCTGTCATCTGTGTATCCAGTGTAGGTCTTCAGGCTTGTTTCGGACTTGTGTCCAGTCACGGCCATGATGTGTCGGCTCGGGAACTGGGCGACATCGAGGATGTGAACCGCCATAGCGCGCAGACTATGATTGGTATAAACTTGTGATAGCTTGGCGTTAACGCTGAGAACCGACATCATTCTACCAAGCTTGTTATGTCCCATCGGTGAACATTCAAAGTAACAGCCGTCTTCAGTTGGCTCCTCGCGTACTCTTTGAAAGAGATATGGACACCTGTGACACAACATCCTCTTGTACTTCACGAATGACCTCACTGGACAGAGGTCATTATCTGAAATTAAAATGAAATACCAGCATTTAGAATGATTGGATGGATGGTGAGAAAAAGACAATATATGATACAAGATACCTGGTCTCATACTAAGATTGAACGGACAACTAACAACTGTAGATAATACATTAATATTTTTAAATTATTTGCATTAATCATGACATGATCAAGAGTAAATTGAACATACAATAAAATGAATACATGTATGTTCAACAGTTGTTTTAAAAAACTGTTTTTCTTCTATATATTGTAAATACCGGTGAACAAAATTATGTTGTTGGAGTATGTGGTTTATCCATTGGTCATACATGTACGTACAGATAGTTATAAGTTTTGAAATAAATAAGACAGAGATAGAGAGAGAGTTATAAGTTTAACGTAGCGTTTACCAATATTTCAGCTATATTTCGAGGACTGATTTAATTTATTTAGGATTTACCTTTGATCTCATACATTCTGCCCTTTGCAGTGTTGGGGTCACTCTGATGGTTCTTGGTCAGTTCGTCCTTGTCCATGTAAATATACATAGTGCCGTTTGGGTCTGAGGTGCAGGAGAAGTCAGATATCTTTAACTCTCGTAGATTTTCTCTGCCACGCCTGGCCAAATATAGCACGATATCAACGAAGACTTTAGCCTGCAGCGACTGGGGATCAGACAGATCGAACGACCGGTAAAGTTTTTCTAGGTCAGCCTTGTCGACCGGGGGATGGTGATCAATTCCACCCATTCCTTCTCGCTTCAGCTCTTTACACATGGCCTTGAATGACAGCTGTGACGCACGGAAATCCTTGCCGTTGATGAGGTCAACTGATGGGTCTGTGGATTGTAGATGTCGGTAGAGTCCATGCCTAAGCGAAAACAGACTCGTCTTCTTGTACAAGTTTCCCTTTTCCGTTCGAGCTTCGGTGTAAAATTTTGCCAGAAGTTGATCGAGGCGAACCGGGTCCAGGTCTTCAAATGCCGCCGAGAGATTTTTCTCCAGAAGATAGGCCCTCAAAACTCTGACAGCTGTTTCGGTCGCCCTTTGAGTGTTTCGGGAATCTTTCTCCCTCAAAAGTTTTTTCATTTCTGTTTCTGTTAGATCGCCAAAACGTTTGTTTTCACCGGAAGAGTCGCTCGTTGTTGACATCTTGCAGGAAGACGACATGTCCGCTCTCCACAGTGAATGGTTTATGCATTTTGGATTGGCTGAAATTCAGCATGACGTCATGTCTCCATATATGGCTAATGGGCGGTGCCCCCAAAACTTATATCGCATGGACCAATCTAGCCCCAGAACTCACTTTAGCTGCGAAAACTGTTGTTCCGCCAATACGGAAATAGCCGAACGTGAGATTGCGCATGGACAAGCCATGCGACATAAGAAAATATCACATATCACGTGTACAGCTATGAACCAATCATATCATCCATATTTATAGATTATATAATAAAACACAATAACTCTCACACAATATAAAGATATCTTGAAAAACCTGAGCAATATAATTAGGGATATGACTATTCAAACACGATTCAGACATACCGGTGGGTTTTCCTCGAAACATGGATCACTTGTCTATAGTAGGCTCCATGCCCAAAAGAAAGACACTTGTTTATCCCGTCACAGACTTCTCCGGCATTGTTTGTCAATTTACCTCCCTCGCCAAAAACACGAAGGGGCAACTGTTCGTTCTATTTCATGATTATCAGTTGAGGCTCGATATGGTGCAATTCGATTGCGCTGTGAATTCAGCTTTCTGATACCGGCTTCAAAATACTGTAATTCGGAAATTTCATTCCAAAGTAAGAATTGTTATATTTTATGTCTACTAATCAGGCCTGCCCGCACTCAATTGCAAATTCCTAAAGACGGAGGTATAAACTGAAAGGTACATTGATTCTGATTGTCACCCCGTCCATTTTTAACTCATCCATCGGTAGTATAGAAATGCGAAATCTCTTAGCATTCTTTGTTGGGAAATCGTGGTGGATGAATGAAGCGAAAATGACCCTTGACCTTTGACTGTCGGTCATTTCTGATCACCTGACTGGCGGGTTTATGCAAAACAGAGGCTTAAAAAAACAGCCGGACATCTAAAAAATTCGAAAAAATGGACCGTACACCCAGGCAAATGGGCCTATATGCACAATATTGGGTCCACTTTGGTCGTGCAGGATCTCGAATTGAACGCTCGTCGACGGCATTTCGGGTAACGTAACTGTCGATCTGATAAAATAAGGTAGATTCGTAGTCTTCCTCACTCAGGTTTGGGTGGGGTACAAAATCACAGGGTCATGGTTTTATAAATATGCAGTCCGTATATATTTGTCTTTGGGGTCATACGACTTCTTGTCAGCACGTCGGCATCGCTTTCCACTACCCTATTAGTGTTGCATTTCATTCCCTGGAAGGTAGTTTGCTTATCAGCGGCCGTGCTTTCAGTTGTCAGTGGGTGGGGTCGCAGTATCAGTCAATGGACTATCAGTGTCCGCCAGTACGCTTTCAGTGTCTGCGTCAGCTTCTCCTCACCCATGTATATGATTTTGGTGTGGCATCATATCGTAGCTTCTGGTGAACGTCGGGATTGCTTTTCTAGACCTAACACAGTAATGCCCTGCAAACACCTGTATTACCATCCGAACGCCCTAGTAGTGTAGCTCAGAAGCTTTGAATGGTCTAAATGATCACGTGATATCGTATGAAATTGACAATCAACGAAACGTAGTGAAGCGTGTCAATGCCCGACGTTACGCTTTTCACTAGTCTGAACGCCTTAACGCTATATTTCTGTATTGGCGGCACTTAGCCTTTCACATAGAACGAACAAAGAGCCTCCCATGAGGAGCGTACGGCAATCACGTAGTGAGCCGTCTACGAAATAGTTCCTTTGATAATCGAGCGATTCGGTCGCATTTCATTGTGTAATGAAGTTAATTGTAATCATGAGAAGACAATGCATTCAATTTATACAAAAATATTTCTATGTTGAATAATAGTAGTTGGTGCCGTGGGGCGGTATTGTCAACCTCACAGGGTGCAGCCATATTGAAGAAAAGTTCCGCCGCAAATTAATTGTGTGCATGCACGAACGTGATCCCGTTTCCACTCCCAGAAATCCGCTAGGTCAGAGATCACTTTCGCAGCTACTGAGTTCTGTGGCTAGATGGACACATTTTTTGAGGATTGGGCATTGACCCTTGATGGAAGTCATGTCATCGCCCAAAACGATATCATTTTACGGATGTGTCCTCACCTGGGGGTGCCGCTGATACAATATAGATTGTAAGTGATGTCATACATAGAAATGACGCCATCATTAGAAGCGGATTTAGGGTTACCACCCACAGAGGCGGTGAAAACCGCGGTCAAATTATGAAAACAGCAGTTCCAGGATATGTTGGCATTACAGTTCCGTAACTCCGATAACATGCAGGAGGTGGTAACTTGTCAGGCTAGACTCATTATGCCCTACTGAGCGCAACCTATCGCCCGCGCTATCCCACAACCCTTGTAAAAAATGGTGTAGTGACCATTGCTGGCGACATGTTCTGTAATATTCATTATTCCGAATTTTATCCATTATTCCGAATTTTGTGTTTGTCCAGAATACCATTTTGCATCCACCTCCCAGTAACCTGGCCCGAAGAACCCTCGACGAACGCTTCAATACGAGACCCTGCACAACCCATGTGGACCTAAGATGGTTTATCTAGACCCATTTGACTAGATGTAAAGTCTGTTTTTTCGGATATTCGCCGAGATCTGCGGCCATTTCCGAAGTCCTACTTTTCACGTCACTGGAAGTGACCTATTCAAGTGGTCATAGTGACTGAAGGCCAAAGGTTGGAGGTCAGATACGCCAGATTTCCCAACCACGAATGCTAAAAGAATTCACCTTTCTATACAACTGGTGGATAGGTCAAAATACTGGACGGGCTGACAATCGCAATAAGGGCTCTCAATTTGTAACTCCGTATTTCGGAATTTGCCATTCCTGTTTGCACAAATAGTCTCAAACAGCAACAGCAAGTCTCGCATTGTCCCCTTGGCACATTAAACGGTCAACATGGGTTGGCCTGTAGCAGTATCGTCATACCGGGTATCGAAAAAGAGATCGCATGTGGAGTGCATCGTGTAGAGCCTCAAGAATTACCAAAACAGTCGCTTCGTGCGCCCTCTTCGTCGAGTGAGGTAAATTGAAATACAATGCTGTAGAAACTGGTGACGGGACCAACAGGTTTCATTGTCTTGAAGAAATACTGAAAGGTATGTCTAAATCGTGTATATATAGTTGTCAGATTCTTCAGATTTTATTACCCATTTTTTCAGATATATTTATACTGTTTGCGAATGAATGTGATATGATGCTCACAGAGCTCGAATTTTGGCTGCAGACCACGACAACATGAATATGATGTGCACAGTAGGAGTGTCAGTTCAGACTGGCAAGGTCCTCAGTCGATTCAAGCTTTATATATGCGGTGAAGGCAAATGTACTCGGCTGAGAAGTTGGCAGAATAGCGACGTGAACTCGGCACTCGGATTAGTTCCGCCGAGTATTATTCAACTGGAACTAAAATCTGTGAATATTTTTTTTTCGCTACCATTCGTGCATTAAATAAGGTCATGTCCGCTTTAATTGGCATTTCATTCTTTTCTTGGTGTTTTCTTTGTTCCAAGACAACTTCTTCAATTTCAGATTTTTAGCCCACCATCATCAGATGGTGGGCTGTCCAAATCACTTTTCGTCCGTGGTCCGTCGTCCGTCAGTCAGTCAGTCAGTCAGTCAGTCCGTCAGTCAGTCAGTCAGTCAGTCAGTCAGTCCGTCAGTCTGTCCGTAAACAATTCTTGTTACCGCGATTTCTCAGGAACTACTGCATGGATCTTTTTCAAATTTGGTACACAGGTTCCCCTTGGGGTCTAGTTGTGCAAGAAACCTTTTCTGGTCCGATTCGAAAATCCAATATGGCCACCAGGCAGCCATCTTGGATTTCCCCACGAAACCTTGTTACCGCGATTTCTCCGGAACTACTGCATGGATCTTTTCCAAATTTGGTACACAGGTTCCCCTTGGGGTCTAGTTGTGCAAGAAACCTTTTCTGGTCCGATTCGAAAATCCAATATGGCCACCAGGTAGCCATCTTGGATTTCCCCATGAAACCTTGTTACCGCAATTTCTCCGGAACTACTGCATGGATCTTTTCTAAATTTGGTACACAGGTTCCCCTTGGGGTCTAGTTGTGCAAGAAACCTTTTCTGGTCCGATTCGAAAATCCAATATGGCCACCAGGCAGCCATCTTGGATTTCCACATGAAACCTTGTTACTGCGATTTCTCAGGAACTACTGCATGGATCTTTTTCAAATTTGGTACACAGGTTCCCCTTGGGGTCTAGTTGTGCAAGAAACCTTTTCCGGTCCGATTCGAAAATCCAATATGGCCACCAGGCAGCCATCTTGGATTTCCCCATAAAAGCTTGTTACCGCGATTTCTCAGGAACTACTGCACGGATCTTTTTCAAATTTGGTACAGTTCCCCTCGGGGTCTAGTTGTGCAAGAAACCTTTTCTGGTCCGATTCGAAAATCCAATATGGCCACCAGGCAGCCATCTTGGATTTCCCCATGAAAACTTGTTACCGCGATTCCTCAGGAACTACTGAATGGATCTTTTTCAAATCTGGTAAACAGGTTCCCCTTGGGGTCTAGTTGTGCAAGAAACCTTTTCTGGTCCGATTCGAAAATCCAATATGGCCACCAGGCAGCCATCTTGGATTTCCCCATGAAACCTTGTTACCGCGATTTCTCAGGAACTACTGCATGGATCTTTTTCAAATTTGGTACACAGGTTCCCCTCAGGGTCTAGTTGTGCAAGAAACCTTTTCTGGTCCGATTCGAAAATCCAATATGGCCACCAGGCAGCCATCTTGGATTTCCCCATGAAACCTTGTTACCGCGATTTCTCAGGAACTACTGCATGGATCTTTCTCAAATTTGGTACACAGGTGCCACATGGGGTCTAGTTGAGCAAGATACCCTTTCTCTTCCGATTCGAAAATCCAATATGGCAGGCGGCCATCTTGGATTTCCCAATGAAACCTTGTTACCGCGATTTCTCAGGAACTACGCCATGGATCTTTTCTAAATTTGGTACACAGGTTCCCCTTGGGGTCTAGTTGTGCAAGAAACCTTTTCTGGTCCGATTCGAAAATCCAATATGGCCACCAGGCAGCCATCTTGGATTTCCCCATGAAACCTTGTTACCGCGATTTCTCAGGAACCTACTGCATGGATCTTTTTCAAATTTGGTACACAGGTTCCCCTCGGGGTCTCGTTGTGCAAGAAACCTTTTCTGGTCCGATTCGAAAATCCAATATGGCCACCAGGCAGCCATCTTGGATTTCCCCATGAAACCTTGTTACCGCGATTTCTCCGGAACTACTGCATGGATTTTTTCTAAATTTGGTACACAGGTTCCCCTTGGGGTCTAGTTGTGCAAGAAACCTTTTCTGGTCCGATTCGAAAATCCAATATGGCCACCAGGCAGCCATCTTGGATTTCCCCATGAAACCTTGTTACCGCGATTTCTCAGGAACCTACTGCATGGATCTTTCTCAAATTGGTACACAGGTTCCCCTTGGGGTCTAGTTGTGCAAGAAACCTTTTCTGATCCGATTCGAAAATCCAATATGGCCACCAGGCAGCCATCTTGGATTTCCTCATAAAAGCTTGTTACCGCGATTTCTCAGGAACTACTGCACGGATCTTTTTCAAATTTGGTACACAGGTTCCCCTCGGGGTCTAGTTGTGCAAGAAACGTTTTCTGGTCCGATTCGAAAATCCAATATGGCCACCAGGCAGCCATCTTGGATTTCCCCATGAAAACTTGTTACTGCGATTCCTCAGGAACTACTGAATGGATCTTTTTCAAATCTGGTAAACAGGTTCCCCTTGGGGTCTACTTGTGCAAGAATCCTTTTCTGGTCCGATTCAAAAATCCAATATGGCCACCAGGCAGCCATCTTGGATTTTCCCATAAAAGCTTGTTACCGCGATTTCTCAGGAACTACTGCATGGATCTTTTTCAAATTTGGTACACAGGTTCCCCTCAGGGTCTAGTTGTGCAAGAAACCTTTTCTGGTCCGATTCGAAAATCCAATATGGCCACCAGGCAGCCATCTTGGATTTCCCCATGAAACATTGTTACCGCGATTTCTCAGGAACTACGGCATGGATCTTTCTCAAATTTGGTACACAGGTGCCACATGGGGTCTAGTTGAGCAAGATACCCTTTCTCTTCCGATTCGAAAATCCAATATGGCCACCAGGCGGCCATCTTGGATTTCCCCATGAAACATTGTTACCGCGATTTCTCCGGAACTACTGCATGGATCTTTTCCAAATTTGGTACACAGGTTCCCCTTGGGGTCTAGTTGTGCAAGAAACCTTTTCTGGTCCGATTCGAAAATCCAATATGGCCACCAGGCAGCCATCTTGGATTTCCCCATGAAACCTTGTTACCGCGATTTCTCCGGAACTACTGCATGGATCTTTTCCAAATTTGGTACACAGGTTCCCCTTGGGGTCTAGTTGTGCAAGAAACCTTTTCTGGTCCGATTCGAAAATCCAATATGGCCACCAGGCAGCCATCTTGGATTTCCCCATGAAACCTTGTTACCGCGATTTCTCAGGAACTACTGCATGGATCTTTCTCAAATTTGGTACACAGGTTCCCCTTGGGGTCTAGTTGTGCAAGATACCCTTTCTCTTCCATTGGAAAATCCAATATGGCCACCAGGCAGCCATCTTGGATTTCCACATGAAACTTTGTTCCTGCGATTTCTCAGGAACTACTGCATGGATCTTTCTCAAATTTGGTACACAGGTGCCACATGGGGTCTAGTTGAGCAAGATACCCTTTCTCTTCCGATTCGAAAATCCAATATGGCCACCAGGCAGCCATCTTGGATTTCCACATGAAACTTAGTTATCGCCATTTCTCAGCACTGCATGGATCTTTCTCAAATTAGGTTCACAGATTCTCCTTAGGGTCTAGTTTTGCAAGATACCTTTTTCGGTCCCAATCGAAGATCCAATATGGCCAGAAGGTGGCCATCTTGGATTTCCCCATGAAACCGTGTTATCACGATTTCTCGGGAAGTACTGCATGGATCTTTCTCAAATTTGGTACACAGGTTCACCTTATGATCTAGTTGTGCAAGATACCTTTTTCGGTTCAAATTGAAAATTCAATATGGCCACCAGGTTGTGCAAGATACATTTTCTGGTCTGATTCGAAAATCCGATATGGCCACCAGGCGCCCATCTTGGATTTCCCAATGAAACTTTATCGTGATTTCTCAAGAAGTACTGCATGGATCTTCCTCAAATTTGGTACACAGATTCCCCTTATGGCCCAGTTGTGCAAGATACCTTTTTTGGTCAGATTCGAAAATCCAATATGGTTGCCAGGTGGCCATCTTGAATTTCTCCTTGAAACACTGTTATCTTGAATTCTCGGAAAATATTTCATGGATCTTTCTGAAATTTGGTACACAGGTCCCAGATGGGGCCTAGTTTTGCAAGATAGCTTTATCGGTCCGATTCGAAAATCCAATTAATACGGTATTCCCGAGTTCTAACCTTGCATCACAAGAGTCGGTGGATCAAAAGGTGGGGCATATTCTATATAATGACTATAGAGAATATCCATATCTTCACCTTCCATATCAAGGAGTTCAAATAATTCGGAATTAAAATGTATTTAGTCCATGCAGTTGAAAGTGAACTGCCCCACCCTTTCGTCTGCCGGCGGGTCAGCTACATGAGGGACGTCACTCTTGTGACACAATGTCACAACTCGACAACTGTAAACTACTGCATGTTTCGATCCATGGGAAATAATCAAGATCCAGACACTTTCAAATTCGAAGTTTCAACATTACTGCGCGGACCGGATGCCTTCAGTATTAAGTATTGTACCATCTTACTATTTTCGAGCATGTTATCTTAAAAGTATCTCAAACTAGTCCAGTAAACAGAACAGAATTAGCATTCGTTCCAAGTTATAAAATCTTAAATATGCCAAAGTGTCAAAGAGATTTTTCTTCGTTTCCAGTACCAAATGATGACACATGCAAAAAAATAAATAAAATTAAAATACTACAAAACGAAGACGAAGGATCGTCCGTACATGTACATTCACTTTCAGGCTAACTTTGCTCATTTCTCTTGTACTATAACAACCGACATAAGTTCAGTTTCTAGAAATCTTGAAACTTCTGAAACTTAGAAAGATTATATCTTGGTGTTTTCCAGTGTCCCTTTTTCGAACTTTTTCGCTCAGATTCGAAATTCTGTAAACAAAATTACAACTCAATCGTCTTAGTAACAATGGACAAAAAGATCCTCTTGTCATTGGCTTACAATTATCGGACAATGGTGGGCGCCAAGATCCTTCAGGATCTCTCGTATTTGTTGTAAGGAAAAATATTTTCCATTGTAGCTGCAGCGGCTGGGTTACCTATATATCCTTCCCCACTTTCAATAAGAGGATTTCAAATGGCAAACGTCTCAGTTTAGAAGGTTATTCATGTTTATTACACACTGTAATTGTCCGACCCACAAAGAATTCTTGATCAGTAAATTAACCGATTCGGATTCTGGAGATCCAGAACAGAGATCTGTTTAATCGGCCAGGTCTTCTGGATAAAAAATATCCCAGGGGCATTACAATCAGGGGAGATAACCAAAGCAAATGTCACAATCAGGGGAGATAACCCAAACAGTTGATTATATGCAACGGCATATAACAATGAATAATTCCATAGTCATATGAGCTATGGTCAGTCAGAGTTGAAGAAAGTGCAAGTATTGAAAAGATGGAAGTAAGAGTGTCCATATGAAGATTTTTTTTCATTAAACATGAACATTTTGTGTAAAACTTTTGGTTCTCGTCAGTTACAGAGAGAAACTGAATCCGTTCTAACGATCAGAAAGCCACACCACCCCTGTCCATGGTATACACGAACATCAACAATCTTATGGATATGTTTAAAGTGATCGTAAACCCTCAAGTATAGTTTCCATCAAATGAAAGACCATTACGAACTGTGTCGGAAAATATTGTAATTTTTTACGATTTATTACACAGAATAAACTGCCAATAAAGTATAGCATTCTTCATTAATACATACATTTCAAACTGTGTATGCATTTTCCAATGCTTTTTTCAAGCTTAATTGTTAAAAGCTCTGAAAACCCAACGACCCCTTTGGTGCATTATGGCCGATATTGGGAGACCGTTTTGGATTATCTTCTGAAACGTTTCTGCAACGATATGGTGTTAAATCAGGCGACCAGGAGATCGCAACATCAAGAAAATCGAAGGCCATGCAGCTCGGACAATAACACCAAAAGGTATAGTCCATGGGGGCCGTATCTAGTACTGGCCTTTCAGCTTCAACTTATTGTGACCCAAATGCTGACCTGAACACTGAAAGGGTCTTTAGTAAAAAAAGTCGAAAAGACTTTCACAATGGAGTCCTTCTCAATAACAACATCGCCAATAACCGTAGTTCCTGAGTATATTTACTGCTGATCGTTAATTTGAACCGTGAATGCTTGACCATCTATGTCACTCCAGTCACGATTAAAAGCGTGCGATATATCAGTGAACAAAGAAGATGTCAAATGCTAAGTTTCACAACCCGTGGATATCCACAGAAAATGAAAACCAGCTCCTGGAGATGGGAGGGAGGGAGGGAATTTGGCTTAATGTCACACTCAAGTTTGTTTCACTCATATGGTGACAGTCAGTTTGGTTGGTGGAGGAAGCCGGAGTACCCGGAGAGAACCACCGCCCTTCGGCAAGTAACTGACAAACTTTCACACATGGAGCAGCTGGGCTCGAACCCGTGACAGTTCAGCGGTGTGAGGCTAGCGGTCACCAGCGAAGTCCTGGAGATGGGTTGAAGTGTGTGGTGGTCCGGTGACACAAGTGTTGTAACTAACTTGTGTATTTCACAAAGTCAAATATTTCAAAAAGAATTAAAGCATATGTAACACTGACCATTCCTTTCAAGGATGATTAACTGCCAATCAATGACACCTGGAAGTTGACTTCTTTCCTCCATCATGCATCTAGTTCTTCCAAGTTAGACGGGCACTGGTTAGCTGACGGGCATCGTTATTGTTGGTCTTCAGTCGATCGGATCAAGCATGTCGTCTTCCGTATCCATCCGAGTGCGACTGCCAAGGGTGAATTGAAAGATAAAGCGAATTGGCGCGTATTGCTATGATGAGTTGATATTGTCGTTGGTGACAGTCTCACGAGTTGGCAATTCCTCTCCCTGCATGCAACCGAACTCACATATAAAAATAAATAGGTAAATATTATTAACATGTTAAAAAAAATACATCGTATTAACAAGTAACTGCTAAGTTTCACTTTGAAATTTCTTGACTTAGAAGCGAACCAAATTTTCCAAACTGAATGCAAATTCTTCATTTTAGAACGGATTTCTAAAGCCAGAAAAGATTGGGTATCGATTTGCATAAACAAGCATCATCTATGAGTCCGTAATTTTTCAGCGTTCAAATGGCTCCTAGCCGGAGTTTTTGTAAGCTACGATCGGATTTTGCGGTTCGTGTACGATACTTTATCAGCACTTTTTTTAAGTTTTGTGGCGCTACATATTTTCCACAGGTTCGAACATTGTATCTAGGATTGAGTCTTGACTCAAATGCCAACCGTTGAACGGCGTCTCGTGAAATGACAGTATTGGTTTTCGCTGTCAGGCCGGTGTGGTCATTTTGTTGTTGTCTCAATCTCGAAATTTGCAATAAATTTTGGACCAATCCCTCACTTGGTGTGGTTATTGTTTAGTAATGCCAATGCATGCAGGGTCATCGTTGGGTCTTCAGCTTTTAACCCACTAAAGTAAAAAAATAAATTACCCTATCTATCTTATCTTAACTTAGCTAGGCCCTACCCCCTAAATTTTGAATTCGACTGCCGACAATAAGGTTCTACGCTAAGCTAGCTACCTCCCCCTCACTAAGTGTAGGTTATACCTGTTTCCTATTCTGACGTATTAAAAGCAATGAAAATTCAACGACCCCTTCGGTGGATTATCTTCTGAAACGTTTCTGCAACGATATGGTGTTAAATCAGGCGACCAGGAGATCACAACATCAAGAAAATCGAAGGACATGCAGCTCGGACAATAACACCAAAAGTTATAGTTCATGGGGGCCAGCGTATCTGGTACTGGCCTTTCAGCTTCAACTTATTGTGACCCAAATGCTGACCTGAACATTGAAAGGGCTTTTCGTCAAAAAAAAGTCGAAAAGACTTTCACAATGGAGTCCTTCTCAATAACAACATCGCCAATACCGTAGTTCCTGAGTATATTTACTGCTGATTGTTAATTTGAACCGTGAATGCTTTACCATCTATGTCACTTCAGTCACGATTAAAAGCGTGCGATATATCAGTGAACAAAGAAGATCTCAAATGCTAAGTTTCACAACCCGTGGATAGAGGCCGAATGAACGTTGATCCACAGGACTCCGTATTGTATTTATCCTATCCAGCCGGAAGCAGTTACGCCGACTGTTCAGAAACTGAAGAGTGTCGTCCGCCAATTTGTCCCGAAAAATAATTCCAGACCCATTTCGCGTGGCATTAATATCACCAAAACTCAAGTAAATATGAAATAGTAACGTGTACTACGCCGACAAATTTATTGTCTAGTATGAATGCTTGTTTCTTGGCCAACTTGTCCATGATGCTGTCGAGACATGATGACAATATCGTCTTATCACTGGGTATTCTTCTGTCCAAATGATTCCAAAGACTTTTGCAGGAATATACTCTCATCTCACACTTGGATTGTCATTTCATTTAATCGGCATTGAGATCCAGCGTTCATAAATGGTCAGCAATATCAGCGAACAAATACTGATCTCTCACAGTCTGTGCAACCAATGATCGCCATGGTCAGTTAATTTGTCCCTCTTATCGTCTGCGTTTTGCTGAAACAGAAGAAAAAGGAAATCCGTTACATTGTCTTTCTAATAACATGTTAAAGAGAGAAATATATCCACAGAAAATGAAAACCAGCTCCTGGAGATGGGAGGGAGGGAGGGAATTTGGCTTATAATATTGTCACACTCAAGTTTGTTTCACTCATATGGTGACAGTCAGTTTGGTTGGTGGGGGAAGCCGGAGTACCAGCATGGACCCACCGCCCTTCGGCAAGTAACTGACAAACTTTCACACATGGAGCAGCTGGGCTCGAACCCGTGCCAGTTCAGCGGTGTGAGGCTAGCGGTCACCAGCGAAGTCCTGGAGATGGGTTGAAGTGTGTGTGTGGGGCCGGGGGGTGATACAAGTGTTGTAACTAACTTGTGTATTTCACAAAGTCAAATATTTCAAAAAGAATTAAAGCATATGTAACACTGACCATTCCTTTCAAGGATGATTAACTGCCAATCAATGACACCCGGAAGTTGACTTCTTTCCTCCATCATGCATCTAGTTCTTCCAAGTTAGACGGGCACTGGTTAGCTGACGGGCATCGTTATTGTTGGTCTTCAGTCGATCGGATCAAGCATGTCGTCTTCCGTATCCATCCAAGTGCGAATGCCAAAGGTGAATTGGTAGATAAAGCGAATTGGCGCGTATTGCTATGATGAGTTGATATTGTCGATGGTGACAGTCTCACGAGTTGGCAATTCCTCTCCCTGCATGCAACCGAACCCACATATAAAAATAAATAGGTAAATATTATTAACATATTAAAAAAAATACATCGTATTAAAAAGTAACTGCTAACTTCCACTTTGAAATTTCTTGACTTAAAAGCGAACCAAATTTTCCAAACTTAATGCAAATACTTCATTTTAGAACGGAGTTCTAAAACCAGAAAAGATTGGGTATCGATTTGCATAAACAAGCATCATCTATGAGTCCGTAGTTTTTCAGCGTTCAAAAGGCCCCTAGCCGGAGTTTTTGTAAGCCACGATCGGATTTTGCGGTTCGTGTACGATACTTTATCAGCAATTTTTTTTAAAGTTTTGTGGCGCTACATATTTTTCACAGGGTCGAACATTGTATCTAGGATTGAGTCTTGACTCAAATGCCAACCGTTGAACGGCTTCTCGTGAAATGACAGTATTGGTTTTCGCTGTCAGGCCGGTGTGATCATTTTGTTGTTGTCTCAATCTCGAAATTTGCAATAAATTTTAGACCAATCCCTCACTTGATGTTGTTATTGTTTAGTAATGCCAATGCATGCAGGGTCATCTTTGGGTCTTCAGCTTTTAACCCACTAAAGTAAAAAAATAAATGACCCTATCTATCTTATCTTAACTTAGCTAGGCCCTACCTCTTAGGTTTTGAATTCGACTGCCGACAATAAGGTTCTATGCTAAGCTAGCTACCTCCCCCTCACTAAGTGTAGGCTGTACCTGTTTCCTATTCTGACGTAATAAAAGCAATGAAAACTCAACGACCCCTATGGTGCATTATGGCCGATATTGGGAGACCGTTTTGGATTATCTTCTGAAACGTTTCTGCAACGATATGGTGTTAAATCAGGCGACCAGGAGATCGCAACATCAAAAAAATCGAAGGCCATGCAGCTCGGACAATAACACCAAAAGTTATAGTCCATGGGGGCCAGCGTATCTGGTACTGGCCTTTCAGCTTCAACTTATTGTGACCCAAATGCTGACCTGAACACTGAAAGGGTCTTTCGTCAAAAAAAGTCGAAAAGACTTTCACAATGGAGTCCTTCTCAATAACAACATCGCCAATAACCGTAGTTCCTGAGTATATTTACTGCTGACCGATAATTTGAACCGTGAATGCTTGACCATCTATGTCACTCCAGTCACTATTAAAAGCGTGCAATATATCAGTGAACAAAGAAGATCTCAAATGCTAAGTTTCACAACCCGTGGATAGAGGCCGAATGAACGTTGATCCACAGGACTCCGTATTGTATTTATCCTATCCAGCCGGAAGCAGTTACGCCGACTGTTCAGAAAATGAAGAGTTTCATCCGCCAATTTGTCCAGAAAAATAATTCCAGACCCATTTCGCATGGCATTAATATCACCAAAACTCAAGTAAATATGAAATAGTAACGTGTACTACGCCGACAAATTTATTGTCTGGCATGAATGCTTGTTTCTTGGCCAACTTGTCCATGATGCTGTCGAGACATGATGACAATATCGTCTTATCACTGGGTATTCTTCTGTCCAAATGATTCCAAAGACTTTTGCAGGAATATACTCTCATCTCACACTTGGATTGTCATTTCATTTGATCGCCATTGAGATCCAGCGTTCATAAATGGTCAGCAATATCAGCGAACCAATACTGGTCTCTCACAGTCTGTGCAACCAATGATCGGCATGGTCAGTTAATTTGTCCCTCTTATAGTCTGCGTTTTGCTGAAACAGAAGAAAAAGGAAATCCGTTACATTGTCTTTCTAATAACATGTTAAAGAGAGAAATATATCCACAGAAAATGAAAACCAGCTCCTGGAGATGGGAGGGAGGGAGGGAATTTGGCTTAATGTCACACTCAAGTTTGTTTCACTCATATGGTGACAGTCAGTTTGGTTGGTGGAGGAAGCCGGAGTACCCGGAGAGAACCTCTGCCCTTCGCCAAGTAACTGAAAAACTTTCACACATGGAGCAGCTGGGCTCGAACCCGTGCCAGTTCAGCAGTGTGAGGCTAGCGGTCACCAGCGAAGTCCTGGAGATGGGTTGAAGTGTGTGTGTGGGGCGGGGGGGGGGGTGATACAAGTGTTGTAACTAACTTGTGTATTTCACAAAGTCAAATATTTCAAAAAGAATTAAAGCATATGTAACACTGACCATTCCTTTCAAGGATGATTAACTGCCAATCAATGACACCCGGAAGTTGACTTCTTTCCTCCATCATGCATCTAGTTCTTCCAAGTTAGACGGGCACTGGTTAGCTGACGGGCATCGTTATTGTTGGTCTTCAGTCGATCGGATCAAGCATGCCAAAGGTGAATTGGTAGATAAAGCGAATTGGCGCGTATTGCTATGATGAGTTGATATTGTCGATGGTGACAGTCTCACGAGTTGGCAATTCCTCTCCCTGCATGCAACCGAACCCACATATAAAAATAAATAGGTAAATATTATTAACATGTTAAAAAAAATACATCGTATTAACAAGTAACTGCTAAGTTCCACTTTGAAATTTCTTGACTTAGAAGCGAACCAAATTTTCCAAACTTAATGCAAATTCTTCATTTTAGAACGGAGTTCTAAAACCAGAAAAGATTGGGTATCGATTTGCATAAACAAGCATCATCTATGAGTCCGTAGTTTTTCAGCGTTCAAAAGGCCCCTAGCCGGAGTTTTTGTAAGCTACGATCGGATTTTGCGGTTCGTGTACGATACTTTATCAGCAATTTTTTTAAAGTTTTGTGGCGCTACATATTTTCCACAGGGTCGAACATTGTATCTAGGATTGAGTCTTGACTCAAATGCCAACCGTTGAACGGCTTCCCGTGAAATGACAGTATTGGTTTTCGCTGTCAGGCCGTTGTGATCATTTTGTTGTTGTCTCAATCTCGAAATTTGCAATAAATTTTGGACCAATCCCTCACTTGATGTGGTTATTGTTTAGTAATGCCAATGCATGCAGGGTCATCGTTGGGTCTTCAGCTTTTAACCCACTAAAGTAAAAAAATAAATGACCCTATCTATCTTATCTTAACTTAGCTAGGCCCTACCCCCTAGGTTTTGAATTCGACTGCCGACAATAAGGTTCTATGCTAAGCTAGCTACCTCCCCCTCACTAAGTGTAGGCTATACCTGTTTCCTATTCTGACGTATTAAAAGCAATGAAAACTCAACGACCCCTTTGGTGCATTATGGCCGATATTGGGAGACCGTTTTGGATTATCTTCTGAAACGTTTCTGCAACGATATGGTGTTAAATCAGGCGACCAGGAGATCGCAACGTCAAGAAAATCGAAGGCCATGCAGCTCGGACAATAACACCAAAAGTTATAGTCCATGGGGGCCAGCGTATCTGGTACTGGCCTTTCAGCTTCAACTTATTTTGACCCAAATGCTGACCTGAACACTGAAAGGGTCTTTCGTAAAAAAAAAGTCGAAAAGACTTTCACAATGGAGTCCTTCTCAACAACAACATCGCCAATAACCGTAGTTCCTGAGTATATTTACTGCTGATCGTTAATTTGAATCGTGAATGCGTGACCATCTATGTCACTCCAGTCACTATTAAAAGCGTGCAATATATCAGTGAACAAAGAAGATCTCAAATGCTAAGTTTCACAACCCGTGGATAGAGGCCGAATGAACGTTGATCCACAGGACTCCGTATTGTATTTATCCTATCCAGCCGGAAGCAGTTACGTCGACTGTTCAGAAAATGAAGAGTTTCATCCGCCAATTTGTCCAAAAAAATAATTCCAGACCCATTTCGCGTGGCATTAATATCACCAAAACTCAAGTAAATATGAAATAGTAACGTGTACTACGCCGACAAATTTATTGTCTGGCATGAATGCTTGTTTCTTGGCCAACTTGTCCATGATGCTGTCGAGACATGATGACAATATCGTCTTATCACTGGGTATTCTTCTGTCCAAATGATTTCCAAAGACTTTTGCAGGAATATACTCTCATCTCACACTTGGATTGTCATTTCATTTGATCGCCATTGAGATCCAGCGTTCATAAATGGTCAGCAATATCAGCGAACCAATACTGGTCTCTCACAGTCTGTGCAACCAATGATCGCCATGGTCAGTTAATTTGTCCCTCTTATCGTCTGCGTTTTGCTGAAACAGAAGAAAAAGGAAATCCGTTACATTGTCTTTCTAATAACATGTTAAAGAGAGAAATGTATCCACAGAAAATGAAACCAGCTCCTGGAGATGGGAGGGAGGGAATTTGGCTTAATGTCACACTCAAGTTTGTTTCACTCATATGGTGACAGTCAGTTTGGTTGGTGGAGGAAGCCGGAGTACCCGGAGAGAACCACTGCCCTTCGGCAAGTAACTGACAAACTTTCACACATGGAGCAGCTGGGCTCGAACCCGTGCCAGTTCAGCGGTGTGAGGCTAGCGGTCACCAGCGAAGTCCTGGAGATGGGTTGAAGTGTGTGTGTGGGGCGGGGGGAGGTGATACAAGTGTTGTAACTAACTTGTGTATTTCACAAAGTCAAATATTTCAAAAAGAATTAAAGCATATGTAACACTGACCATTCCTTTCAAGGATGATTAACTGCCAATCAATGACACCCGGAAGTTGACTTCTTTCCTCCATCATGCATCTAGTTCTTCCAAGTTAGACGGGCACTGGTTAGCTGACGGGCATCGTTATTGTTGGTCTTCAGTCGATCGGATCAAGCATGTCGTCTTCCGTATCCATCCAAGTGCGAATGCCAAAGGTGAATTGGTAGATAAAGCGAATTGGCGCGTATTGCTATGATGAGTTGATATTGTCGATGGTGACAGTCTCACGAGTTGGCAATTCCTCTCCCTGCATGCAACCGAACCCACATATAAAAATAAATAGGTAAATATTATTAACATGTTAAAAAAAATACATCGTATTAACAAGTAACTGCTAAGTTCCACTTTGAAATTTCTTGACTTAGAAGCGAACCAAATTTTCCAAACTTAATGCAAATTCTTCATTTTAGAACGGAGTTCTAAAACCAGAAAAGATTGGGTATCGATTTGCATAAACAAGCATCATCTATGAGTCCGTAGTTTTTCAGCGTTCAAAAGGCCCCTAGCCGGAGTTTTTGTAAGCTACGATCGGATTTTGCGGTTCGTGTACGATACTTTATCAGCAATTTTTTTAAAGTTTTGTGGCGCTACATATTTTCCACAGGGTCGAACATTGTATCTAGGATTGAGTCTTGACTCAAATGCCAACCGTTGAACGGCTTCTCGTGAAATGACAGTATTGGTTTTCGCTGTCAGGCCGGTGTGGTCATTTTGTTGTTGTCTCAATCTCGAAATTTGCAATAAATTTTGGACCAATCCCTCACTTGATGTGGTTATTGTTTAGTAATGCCAATGCATGCAGGGTCATCGTTGGGTCTTCAGCTTTTAACCCACTAAAGTAAAAAAATAAATGACCCTATCTATCTTATCTTAACTTAGCTAGGCCCTACCCCCTAGGTTTTGAATTCGACTGCCGACAATAAGGTTCTATGCTAAGCTAGCTACCTCCCCCTCACTAAGTGTAGGCTATACCTGTTTCCTATTCTGACGTATTAAAAGCAATGAAAACTCAACGACCCCTTTGGTGCATTTATGGCCGATATTGGGAGATCGTTTTGGATTATCTTCTGAAACGTTTCTGCAACGATATGGTGTTAAATCAGGCGACCAGGAGATCGCAACATCAAGAAAATCGAAGGCCATGCAGCTCGGACAATAACACCAAAAGTTATAGTCCATGGGGGCCAGCGTATCTGGTACTGGCCTTTCAGCTTCAACTTATTGTGACCCAAATGCTGACCTGAACACTGAAAGGGTCTTTCGTAAAAAAAGTCGAAAAGACTTTCACAATGGAGTCCTTCTCAATAACAACATCGCCAATAACCGTAGTTCCTGAGTATATTTACTGCTGATCGTTAATTTGAACCGTGAATGCTTGACCATCTATGTCACTCCAGTCACGATTAAAAGCGTGCGATATATCAGTGAACAAAGAAGATCTCAAATGCTAAGTTTCACAACCCGTGGATAGAGGCCGAATGAACGTTGATCCACAGGACTCCGTATTGTATTTATCCTATCCAGCCGGAAGCAGTTACGCCGACTGTTCAGAAAATGAAGAGTTTCATCCGCCAATTTGTCCAGAAAAATAATTCCAGACCCATTTCGCGTGGCATTAATATCACCAAAACTCAAGTAAATATGAAATAGTAACGTGTACTACGCCGACAAATTTATTGTCTGCCATGAATGCTTGTTTCTTGGCCAACTTGTCCATGATGCTGTCGAGACATGATGACAATATCGTCTTATCACTGGGTATTCTTCTGTCCAAATGATTTCTAAGACTTTTGCAGGAATATACTCACATCTCACACTTGGATTGTCATTTCATTTGATCGCCATTGAGATCCAGCGTTCATAAATGGTCAGCAATATCAGCGAACCAATACTGGTCTCTCACAGTCTGTGCAACCAATGATCGCCATGGTCAGTTAATTTGTCCCTCTTATCGTCTGCGTTTTGCTGAAACAGAAGAAAAAGGAAATCCGTTACATTGTCTTTCTAATAACATGTTAAAGAGAGAAATGTATCCACAGAAAATGAAACCAGCTCCTGGAGAGGGAATTTGGCTTAATGTCACACTCAAGTTTGTTTCACTCATATGGTGACAGTCAGTTTGGTTGGTGGAGGAAGCCGGAGTACCCGGAGAGAACCACTGCCCTTCGGCAAGTAACTGACAAACTTTCACACATGGAGCAGCTGGGCTCGAACCCGTGCCAGTTCAGCGGTGTGAGGCTAGCGGTCACCAGCGAAGTCCTGGAGATGGGTTGAAGTGTGTGTGTGGGGCGGGGGGAGGTGATACAAGTGTTGTAACTAACTTGTGTATTTCACAAATCAAATATTTCAAAAAGAATTAAAGCATATGTAACACTGACCATTCCTTTCAAGGATGATTAACTGTCAATCAATGACACCCGGAAGTTGACTTCTTTCCTCCATCATGCATCTAGTTCTTCCAAGTTAGACGGGCACTGGTTAGCTGACGGGCATCGTTATTGTTGGTCTTCAGTCGATCGGATCAAGCATGTCGTCTTCCGTATCCATCCAATTGCGAATGCCAAAGGTGAATTGGTAGATAAAGCGAATTGGCGCGTATTGGTATGGTGAGTTGATATTGTCGATGGTGACAGTCTCACGAGTTGCCAATTCCTCTTCCAGCATGCAACCGAACCCACATATAAAAATAAATAGGTAAATATTATTAACATGTTAAAAAAAATACATCGTATTAACAAGTAACTGCTAAGTTCCACTTTGAAATTTCTTGACTTAGAAGCGAACCAAATTTTCCAAACTTAATGCAAATTCTTCATTTTAGAACGGAGTTCCAGAAAAGATTGGGTATCGATTTGCATAAACAAGCATCATCTATGAGTCCGTAGTTTTTCAGCGTTCAAAAGGCCCCTAGCCGGAGTTTTTGTAAGCTACGATCGGATTTTGCGGTTCGTGTACGATACTTTATCAGCAATTTTTTTAAAGTTTTGTGGCGCTACATATTTTCCACAGGGTCGAACATTGTATCTAGGATTGAGTCTTGACTCAAATGCCAACCGTTGAACGGCTTCTCGTGAAATGACAGTATTGGTTTTCGCTGTCAGGCCGGTGTGGTCATTTTGTTGTTGTCTCAATCTCGAAATTTGCAATAAATTTTGGACCAATCCCTCACTTGGTGTGGTTATTGTTTAGTAATGCCAATGCATGCAGGGTCATCGTTGGGTCTTCAGCTTTTAACCCACTAAAGTAAAAAAATAAATGACCCTATCTATCTTATCTTAACTTAGCTAGGCCCTACCCCTAGGTTTTGAATTCGACTGCCGACAATAAGGTTCTATGCTAAGCTAGCTACCTCCCCCTCACTAAGTGTAGGCTATACCTGTTCCCTATTCTGACGTATTAAAAGCAATGAAAACTCAACGACCCCTTTGGTGCATTATGGCCGATATTGGGAGACCGTTTTGGATTATCTTCTGCAACGATTTGGTGTTAAATCAGGCGACCAGGAGATCGCAACATCAAGAAAATCGAAGGCCATGCAGCTCGGACAATAACACCAAAAGTTATAGTCCATGGGGGCCAGCGTATCTGGTACTGGCCTTTCAGCTTCAACTTATTGTGACCCAAATGCTGACCTGAACACTGAAAGGGTCTTTAGTCAAAAAAATTCGAAAAGACTTTCACAATGGAGTCCTTCTCAATAACAACATCGCCAATAACCGTAGTTCCTGAGTATATTTACTGCTGATCGTTAATTTGAACCGTGAATGCTTGACCATCTATGTCACTCCAGTCACGATTAAAAGCGTGCGATATATCAGTGAACAAAGAAGATCACAAATGCTAAGTTTCACAACCCGTGGATAGAGGCCGAATGAACGTTGATCCACAGGACTCCGTATTGTATTTATCCTATCCAGCCGGAAGCAGTTACGCCGACTGTTCAGAAAATGAAGAGTGTCATCCGCCAATTTGTCCAGAAAAATAATTCCAGACCCATTTCGCGTGGCATTAATATCACCAAAACTCAAGTAAATATGAAATAGTAACGTGTACTACGCCGACAAATTTATTGTCTGGCATGAATGCTTGTTTCTTGGCCAACTTATCCATGATGCTGTCGAGATATGATGACAATATCGTCTTATCACTGGGTATTCTTCTGTCCAAATGATTCCAAAGACTTTTGCAGGAATATACTCTCATCTCACACTTGGATTGTCATTTCATTTGATCGCCATTGAGATCCAGCGTTCATAAATGGTCAGCAATATCAGCGAACCAATACTGGTCTCTCACAGTCTGTGCAACCAATGATCGCCATGGTCAGTTGATTTGTCCCTCTTATCCTCTGCGTTTTGCTGAAACAGAAGAAAAAGGAAATCCGTTACATTGTCTTTCTAATAACATGTTAAAGAGAGAAATGTATCCACAGAAAATGAAACCAGCTCCTGGAGATGGGAGGGAGGGAGGGAATTTGGCTTAATGTCACACTCAAGTTTGTTTCACTCATATGGTGACAGTCAGTTTGGTTGGTGGAGGAAGCCGGAGTACCCGGAGAGAACCACTGCCCTTCGGCAAGTAACTGAAAAACTTTCACACATGGAGCATCTGGGCTCGAACCCGTGCCAGTTCAGCGGTGTGAGTCTAGCGGTCACCAACGAAGTCCTGGAGATGGGTTGAAGTGTGTGTGTGGGGCGGGCGGGGGAGGTGATACAAGTGTTGTAACTAACTTTTGTATTTCACAAAGTCAAATATTTCAAAAAGAATTAAAGCATATGTAACACTGACCATTCCTTTCAAGGATGATTAACTGCCAATCAATGACACCCGGAAGTTGACTTCTTTCCTCCATCATGCATCTAGTTCTTCCAAGTCAGACGGGCACTGGTTAGCTGACGGCCATCGTTATTGTTGGTCTTCAGTCGATCGGATCAAGCATGTGGTCTTCCGTATCCATCCAAGTGCGAATGCAAAAGGTGAATTGGTAGATAAAGCGAATTGGCGCGTATTGCTATGATGAGTTGATATTGTCGATGGTGACAGTTTCACGAGTTGGCAATTCCTCTCCCTGCATGCAACCGAACCCACATATAAAAATAAATAGGTAAATATTATTAACATTTTAAAAAAAATACATCGTATTAACAAGTAACTGTTAAGTTCCACTTTGAAATTTCTTGACTTAGAAGCGAATCAAATTTTCCAAACTTAATGCAAATTCTTCATTTTAGAACGGAGTTCTAAAACCAGAAAAGATTGTGTATCGATTTGCATAAACAAGCATCATCTATGAGTCCGTAGTTTTTCAGCGTTCAAAAGGCCCCTAGCGGGAGTTTTTGTAAGCTACGATCGGATTTTGCGGTTCGTGTACGATACTTTATCAGCAATTTTTTTAAAGTTTTGTGGCGCTACATATTTTCCACAGGGTCGAACATTGTATCTACGATTGAGTCTTGACTCAAATGCCAACCGTTGAACGGCTTCTCGTGAAATGACAGTATTGGTTTTCGCTGTCAGGCCGGTGTGGTCATTTTGTTGTCTCAATCTCGAAATTTGCAATAAATTTTGGACCAATCCCTCACTTGATGTGGTTATTGTTTAGTACTGCCAAAGCATGCAGGGTCATCGTTGGGTCTTCAGCTTTTAACCCACTAAAGTAAAAAAATAAATGACCCTATCTATCTTATCTTAACTTAGCTAGGCCCTACCCCCTAGGTTTTGAATTCGACTGCCGACATTAAGGTTCTATGCTAAGCTAGCTACCTCCCCCTCACTAAGTGTAGGCTATACCTGTTCCCTATTCTGACGTATTAAAAGCAATGAAAACTCAGCGACCCCTTTGGCGCATTATGGCCGATATTGGAAGACCGTTTTGGATTATCTTCTGAAACGTTTCTGCAACGATATGGTGTTAAATCAGGCGACCAGGAGATCGCAACATCAAGAAAATCGAAGGCCATGCAGCTCGGACAATAACACCAAAAGTTATAGTCCATGGGGTCAGCGTATCTGGTACTGGCCTTTCAGCTTCAACTTATTGTGACCCAAATGCTGACCTGAACACTGAAAGGGTCTTTAGTAAAAAAAATTCGAAAAGACTTTCACAATGGAGTCCTTCTCAATAACAACATCGCCAATAACCGTAGTTCCTGAGTATATTTACTGCTGATCGTTAATTTGAACCGTGAATGCTTGACCATCTATGTCACTCCAGCCACGATTAAAAGCGTGCGATATATCAGTGAACAAAGAAGATCTCAAATGCTAAGTTTCACAACCCGTGGATAGAGGCCGAATGAACGTTGATCCACAGGACTCCGTATTGTATTTATCCTATCCAGCCGGAAGCAGTTACGCCGACTGTTCAGAAAATG
>JAVTVY010050912.1:0-27644 GCA_036873755.1 Hanleya hanleyi
ATTTATCTCAGGTTTCTAAATCAGCTAAGTCGACTCCACTTGAATTCAATACCAAAATTGTGGAGAATATTCAAGAGATGTTATTGGCAATCCAACGTGCTTCCTCAATCACTGATTGGTTTTTGTTGGCGACTTCGCGGATTGCCTTGGACCCGGAGTTACACCGGGACGATGGATCGACTTCTTTGTCTGCGGGTCGTGTTGCTTATTTGCGGGGTTTCATTGAAACCCTAGTGCAGGCTAATCATCAAGTTATTCAGGCCACTTCTTATTCATACGTTTCGCTTCTCCAAGCGCAACGCAACGCCTTACTTAAGGCGGTCAAGCCGGACGTCTCCTTTATGGTTAAGGATTTTCTGCTTCATCAACCATTAGCTTCCAGCGCCATTTTCAACAATTCTATTGAGTCTGTTGTACCTGTCATCCGCGAGGAACGTACTGCGCGTTTGATTGGGGCTGTTGCTCGGGGTGGTTCGTCGGATCGTCGCTCGAAGCGGGGTCGTAACTCCTCTTCCACCCAACAAGATGGCGGCGCTCGGGGGAGGTTTCGGGGTATTGACAAACCTCCACGCCGAGGTCGCCGTTCCTTTCGTGATAAATCAACCAAGAGGGGTGGTCGTTCCAGTAAATGACTATCGAGTTCCCGGATCAGATCAAGCCGAAGTTTTGCAGCCTCCTGCTTTCCGGTCGTTCAATCATCATGTTGTGGGCGGCCGCCTTCAATACTTCATAGACAATTGGCACCTCATCACCGACGACACCTGGATTTTGAGAGTTTTGGAGCGCGGCTTCCTGTTCACTTTTCGTTCCCTTCCCAAACTTATCGTTTGGCCACGCCCATCCCGCCTACCAGTTTCCGCGAGTCACGTGCAGACTCTTCTGTCTTCAGTCAACACGCTCATCGAGAAGGGAGCGGTCAGAGAGTTACCGCCGACAGAGGACAGTTTTGGGTTTTACAGCCACGTGTTTCTGGTTCCCAAGAAAGACTCGCCCCAGATGCAGATGGTGATCGATCTAAAAGTGTTAAACAAGTTTCATCTCGCCCTCCCCCCTCATTTCAAGATGCCGACTGTTTCATCGATTCGGGCCCGTGTACATCTTCGGGATTGGCTGGCCTCAGTCGATCTGCAGGACGCGTATCTTCATGTTCCAATTCAACCTCGTCATCGCCGTTATCTCCGCTTCGTTGTCAACGAACGCCGTTTCGAATGGCAGGTTCTCCCATTCGGGGTCAACATAGCCCCTTGGCTGTTTACCCGCATTACCTCACCGGTCATGGCTTTTCTACACCTGCGGGGTATTCAGATAGAGGTTTATATAGACGACATCCTCCTATGGGCAGCGGACGAGTCCCGTCTCAACATGCAAGTCCAGTTCACACTTCTGGTCTTACGTCATCTAGGATTCATCCCTCATCCTCTCAAGTCAGAGTTGGTCCCGGCTCAAGTTCGCCGTTACATCGGCGCAGTGTTCGATACCCGTCATCAACTGGTGTATCCTCCGGAAGATCGTTGGGACAAAATTCAGCTGTTCATCCGAAAGTTTTTGTCATCAACGTCACGGACACGTCAACAGTGGCAAAGTTTGGTAGGTTTGCTCACTTCCACTCAGGACCTCACTCATTACGGCCGACTACAGGTGCGTCCACTACAGTATCATCTGTATCCTTACCTTCAGACTCCTTCCATAAATCCAGCGGTGCCGGTATTGACGTCTCTTCATCCATATCTGATCTGGTGGCAATCCCGGCTCAACGTCATGCAGGGCGTTCCATTCCGTTTTCCGGCTCCGAGTCATCATCTGTACACCGATGCGTCCGAGACCGGTTGGGGTGCCCATCTGGACGAATTAGTAGTATCCAGCAGATGGTCAACGTTGGATGCCAGTCTTCACATCAACCTTCTGGAAATGAAGGCAGTCATTCTGGCGGTGCAACATTGGAGTCATCGTCTCATGTACTCGTCTCTTCTCATTGCGACGGACAATTCCACAGTGATTGCTCACATCAACAAGTTGGGAACAACACGCTCGCTTCCAATGTTTCGCCTTGTGTGGGATCTCTACGAGTGGACTCGTATTCATCACATCCATCTTCACGCCCGCCATGTTCCGGGCCGGCTCAATGTCTTAGCGGACAGCTTATCGCGTCCGGACACCGTTCTTCAGACCGAGTGGCAACTTCATCCGGAGGTGTTCCAGCAGATCTCCGTCATCTGGGAGTCGCCGCTGATCGATCTGTTTGCTACGAGAAACAACGCCCAATTGACCCTGTTTGTCAGTCCGATTCGGGATCCTCAAACCTTCGACATCGACGCCCTGTCAATCAATTGGGACAACTTCCTGGCTTATGCATACCCGCCGATCGCCCTAATTCTGGAAGTACTTCAGAAGATTACCCGTCACGACTGCATCATTCTACTCGTAGTCCCGTGGTGGCCTCGGCGACAGTGGTTTCCGGTATTGCTCCCGCTTCTCACCGCCCCGCCACGTCGTTTGCCAGTGTGGCCCGACCTGTTACGTCAACCGCACGGGTTATTTCATCACAACCCTCGGTGGCTCAACCTACACGTTTGCAGACTATCCAGAATGCTCTCGCAGTCCAGGGATTTTCAGCAGAGGTTGCACGAACGATGGTTTCAGCCAATCGATCTTCCACATCGCAGCTCTATCAGGCGAAATGGGCCTATTTCGTCTCCTGGTGCCGAGGACATGATGCCGATCCCGACTCTGCCTCTGTTTCCCTAGTAGCTGACTTTCTCCTTCATCTTCATCGTGATAAGATGTTTCAAATCAGCACCATTGAAGGCTATCGATCTGCTCTGGCTAGGGTGTTACGCCTTACTTCGGGTGTAGACATTAGTCTAAACGATAATATCTCTGCGCTCATTCGCGCCTTCGCGTTACAGTCTCGCTGTACGCGCCAACTGTTACCGAAATGGGATATTGGTGTGGTTCTGTGTGCTTTGATTCATCCACCCTTTGAACCTTTGGAATCCGCCTCTATTAAAGCTGTGTCTTATAAGACCGCCTTTTTGGCGGCGTTTGCTTTAGCGTCTAGAGTATCTGAACTTCATGCCCTTGAAAGATCTTCTATGACCTGGACGGCGGATTGGTCTCGCATTTCTTTTCGGCCCATTCCTGAATTTATTGCCAAAAATGAGTCTGTGCGTTCAGGTCCGTGCGCTCAACGATCGTACTCCATTCCGGCGTTGTCAGACTTTGTGCATGGGCTCGAAGACGACCTCCTGTTATGCCCGGTCCGGGATATTCGCCACTATCTTACTCGTACCGACTCCGCTCGCGGCTCTCGGCGCCTGTTATTTCTGTCTCTTCGCCCGTCGGCTTTGCGTGATATTACCAAAAATACCATCGCCGCGTGGTTGAAGAAAACCATTAAATGGTCTTATCAGTTGGCCATAGACGCTCCCCCTCTGTTGTCGAATGCTTCTTCTCATGAGATTCGCGCCATTGCTTCGTCATGGCCATTATGGAAGAATTTGTCCCTCCATGACATTGTCCAATCTTGTGCCTGGACGGCGAACTCCACGTTCACCAACTTCTATCTGAGAGATATGTCAGTCCAGGCAGAAGGGATATCCACGTTTGGGCCGTTAATAGCGGCCCAACACGTGGTCAACTAAATTCCAAAAAAAAGGGGGGGGGGCGGCAGTTTGAATCATCACAGCAAATCTGCAAATTGCTGTATCATCTCATCTCATTCATACTATTGGTCCACAATTGATTGATCTCATATGGAAGGAAGAAATAAGTCAGATGGACGACCTTGGATCCTCTAAAGAGATGTCAGACACTGTATCATCACCCTAAGATGTATGTATCCATGGTGAGTGTGATCTTTACCTTAACTGCGGTTTTTGATTGTGTCCTTCAGGTTGAATCTGACGTCCTTCTCAATGATCTCAGCGCCGTCTTTTGCACTCAACTCCCTAGAATGATGGTTGGATGGAAGACGATTGTGGACTGAGAGTGGTGTGACTTGGCGATCACTAGGCCCGGAACAGACCCTGCCTCGACCGGTCTTAGGAACAGCCAAGATAAATAAGCCTTGCCAAGTAGACTGTATATCCCAGTGGTTGAGGTTCTCTCTTGGTATAGACGGCTTCCCGAGTAGTACCTATACACTTCGTTGCAGTACTCTCTCGGGGGGAAACTAATAATTTCCACACCACAAACACAGCTACATGGCTGTGAACAATCAAAGATAAGTACATCAGTATCTTATTCACATGTTTAACCTTTCTATGTTGATAATCAAGGTTTCATTTGTTGATTATGGATTGTTCATGCTATGCCCATGTTTTTCTGTGTTATTCCAGCGGTCACTTAGCCTACTTTGTTATACTACAAGACCGAGGTTCCCACCTCCGTATGTTGGTACTGTGGCATTAATTAAAGCAGGTTTAAGACTTAGGCAACAAACATCAAACATTTATAAACAATGTTTCTGTTTGTAACTAAGTCAAACCTGCTTTAATTTAATGTGCCCACCCTTCCGTCCCCTCGTACCGCGGCCTTGTTTCATTACTGGTCTCGGTTTGAGAAAGAGGATGAGAAATGAGGCTACAGTCGCCTATATAGTGACCACGCTGGATTTGAGTGGAGAGCTCTCCTGGGGGCGAACAGCTCTCTCCTAGGGGAGTTAACTTTTTCTTTTAAACTTCCGTTTTCTACGTTTGATTGTGCAATTAATAAGGGATTTTGGTTTGTTCTAAAGTCAAGAGATTTCAAAATGAAACTTACCAGTTGTCAATACGATGTATTCTAGTAAGAAGTTTAATAATATTTACTTTCTTTATTTTTACATGTTGATTCTGTTTCATTCGGGGATATGAATTGCCAACTTGTCAGGGGCTGTCATCAACGACAATATCTGTCAACTCAGCTTTGGCATCCGCACACGGACGGATACAGAAGATGACATGCATGAGGCGATCGACTAGGGGACCAACAACTCAACAATAACGATGCCCATCAGCTAACCAGTGACCGTCTAACTTGGAAGGACCAGATGCGGGAGATGAATTGTGCGAGATGAACAACCCTGGAGTAATTCTGTTTAATGCGGGAAGATGAATTGCCAATTTATGGAGCTGTCCCCAACAACAATATCAACTCACGTTTGGCATCCGCACACGGACGGATACAGATGACATGAATGGGCCCATCGACTAGTGACCGCCAACTCAACAATAACGATGCCCATAGCTAACCACTGACAGTCTAACTTGGAAGGCCTGGATGCGGGAGATAAATTGTGTGAGATGAACAACCATGCAGTAACCTTAACAAATGGCATTCTTTATTAACTGATAAATGATTGTCAAATTCGGAAGCTTATCGGTTTCAAAATTCCGCTATAAAATGAATTTGTCTTAAGTTAAGAACGTTTTAGATCTCTTAAAGTGAAACTTTACAGTGACTTGTTAACACGATGTATTTTCTGTAATAAGTTTTTTAATAATTACCTTTTTTTTTAATATTTTGTTACTCGCATTCAGAAGATGAATTGCCAACTTGGAAAGCTGTCACCAACGACGATATCTATCAACTCAACTCTGTCATTCGCACTCTGACGGATACAGAAGATGACACACGTGAGCCGATCGACTAGTGACCAACAACATCAAGTGGTTTCCCATGGATGATCGGCAGGGAACCAGCTTTGTACACTCATATATGTGTATAGAAGATGGAGGAAAGAAGTCAACTTCCGGGAATCAGTGATTGGCAGTTAATCACCATGAAAGGAATGGTCAGTGTTATATATGCTCTAATTGTTTCTGAAATATTTGACTTTGTGAAATACACAAGAATACACAAGTTAGTGACAACACTTCTGTACCCCCCCCACCACACTCCCATCCCACACACACTTCAACCAATCTCCAGGAGCAGGAGCTGGTTATGATTTTCTGTGGATATATTTATGTCTTTAGCAGTTTGTATTCTTTTTGTCTGCATCGACATTGACAGACATTGTAACGGACTCCTTTTATTCTGTTTCAGTAAAACTTTGACAAGAGGGACGAATAAACCGACCATTGTGATCACTGGCTGTACAGAATATGAACACTGGATCTCAATGGCGTTCAAATGAAATGACAACCCAAGTTGGAGATGAGAGTATATTCCTGCGAAAGTCTTTGGAATCATTTGGACAGAGCATACCAAGTGATAAGACGATATTCTCAATATGCCCTGCCAGCACCATGGACAACTTGGCCGAGAAACGAGCATACAGACTAGACAATAGATTTGCCCGCTTAGAACACGTTACTATTCGATATTTACTGGAGTTTTGGGGATAGTAATGCCACGGGAAATGAGTTTGGGATTATTTTTGTGGACAAATAGGCCCTTCTGATTTGAGACATATTTTTATAGCGGAACTTGGATGAAGCACTTCACTTTCTGAACAGTCGGCATAACTGAATACGGTACGGATTCTTGTGGAAGAACGTTCAAGCGAACCCTGTGCACGGGTTGTGAAACCCAGCATCATAGATCCTATTTGTTCACTGATATATCGCACGCTTTCATTCGTGAATGGAGTGACATATATGGTCAAGCATTCATGGTTCAAATTAACGAACGTTTGAGCAGTGAATAGATGCAGGAACTGCAGTTATTGGCAATTCGGATATTGAGAAGGACCCCATTGTGAAGTCTTTTCGTCTTGTTTTACGAAAGACTCTTTCAATGTTCAGATCAGCATTTGTGTCACAATAAATTGAAGCTGAAAGGCCATAACCAGATACGCTAGCCCCCGCGATTATAACTTTTTGTTTTATAGTGCGAGCTGCATGTCCTTCGATCTTCTTGACGTTGTTGTGATCTCCTGTGCTCCTGATTTAACACCATATCTTTACAGGAATGTTTCACAAGATAATTCAAAACGGTCTCCCAAATTCGGTCATAATGCACCAAAGGGGTCGTTGGGTTTTCATCGCTTTTAGCAATAGATCTTAGAATAGTTTACGGGAATAGGAAGCAGGTACAGCCGACACTTAGATTGGTGAGGGGATGATAATTAGCTTAGCTTAGAATTTTTTTTGACGGCAGTCGAATTCAAAACCTATATATGATAGGGCCTAGCTAAGTTTAGGTTAGGATCTTTCACTTTAGTTATAAGATGAAAACCCAACAATGATCCAGCATTGGTGTTAACAAAACAATAAACTCACCAAGTGATCTACTTGAATAGCTGTGAACGACGACATCGACATAGAGGTTTGCCAAACATGTATTGCAAATTTCGATATTGCAACAACAAAATGACCAGACCGGCCGGACAGCGAAAAACATTGCTGTCATTTCACGAGAAGCCGCGGACATTGATTCAAGACTTAATCCTAGAAGTCAAGACTCAATCCTAGAAACAATGCTCGACCCTGTGGAAAATATGTAGCATCAAAAATCCACAGCACAGCAAAATCCGTTCGTATCTTAGAAAAACCTGGGCTAGGTATCTTATTTATCCTATCCAGCCGAAAGCAGTTATGTCGACTGTTCAGACGGCGAAGTGCTTCAGTCGAGCTCGTTATTTAATGGGTTTTAGAAGAGATTATGAAGAAACTCGCCAAGTCGTGAAAATGTATCTCTTTCTGAAGAGGTCCCAAATGAAAAATATTTTTTGTATGGTTCTATTTACGCAGAAAAAAAATAGTTAAGCATTTTCACGTGGAAAACTACGGACTGATAAATTTTCTCCGTTCGTTTACTTCACGAGTTATAGCGTTGTGGTCAGCAGTGGAAGTTGAACCTATTACTCCATATTGCCGACAAACACGCCAAACAACCAGTGACCTGAACCATCCAACAAACTGGTGCGTAAACCTAGTTGCAAATCCTGATGCTTATTTATGCAAATCAATATTCCAATCTTTCCTGGTTTTAGAAATCCGTTCTAAAATATCTTGCCGACGTTGGGAAAATTTTGGTTTGTTCTAAAGTCAAGAGATTTCAAAATGAAACTTACCAGTTGTCAATACGATGTATTCTAGTAAGAAGTTTAATAATATTTACTT
The DNA here is from genome assembly GCA_036873755.1 of Hanleya hanleyi. NCBI lineage: Eukaryota > Metazoa > Mollusca > Polyplacophora > Lepidopleurida > Hanleyidae > Hanleya > Hanleya hanleyi. The sequence goes on from JAVTVY010050912.1 coordinate 8,049, forward strand.
TCTTTATTTTTACATGTTGGTTCTGTTTCATTCGGGGATATGAATTGCCAACTTGTCAGGGGCTGTCACCAACGACAATATCTGTCAACTCAGCTTTGGCATCCGCACACGGACGGATACAGAAGATGACATGCATGAGGCGATCGACTAGTGACCAACAACTCAACAATAACGATGCCCATCAGCTAACCAGTGACCGTCTAACTTGGAAGGACCAGATGCGGGAGATGAATTGTGCGAGATGAACAACCCTGGAGTAATTCTGTTTAATGCGGGAAGATGAATTGCCAATTTATGGAGCTGTCCCCAACAACAATATCAACTCACGTTTGGCATCCGCACACGGACGGATACAGATGACATGAATGGGCCCATCGACTAGTGACCACCAACTCAACAATAACGATGCCCATAGCTAACCACTGACAGTCTAACTTGGAAGGCCTGGATGCGGGAGATAAATTGTGTGAGATGAACAACCATGCAGTAACCTTAACAAATGGCATTCTTTATTAACTGATAAATGATTGTCAAATTCGGAAGCTTATCGGTTTGAAAATTCCGCTATAAAATCAATTTGTCTTAAGTTAGGAACGTTTTGGATCTCTTTTTAAAGTGAAACTTAACAGTGACTTGTTAACACGATGTATTTTTGTAATAAGTTTTTTAATAATTACCTTTTTTTAAAATATTTTGTTACTCTCATTCAGAAGATGAATTGCCAACTTGGAAAGCTGTCACCAACGACGATATCTATCAACTCAACTTGTCATTCGCACTCTGACGGATACAGAAGATGACACACGTGAGCCGATCGACTAGTGACCAACAACAACAAGTGGTTTCCCATGGATGATCGGCAGGGAACCAGCTTTGTACATTCATATATGTGTATAGAAGATGGAGGAAAGAAGTCAACTTCCGGGGATCATGATTGGCAGTTAATCATCCATGAAAGGAATGGTCAGTGTTATATATGCTCTAATTGTTTCTGAAATATTTGACTTTGTGAAATACACAAGAATACACAAGTTAGTGACAACACTTCTGTACCCCCCCCCCCACCCCCACCCTCCCATCCCACACACACTTCAACCAATCCCCAGGAGCTGGCTATGATTTTCTGTGGATATATTTATGTCTTTAGCAGTTTGTATTCTTTTTGTCTGCATTGATATTGACAGACATTGTAACGGACTCCTTTTATTCTGTTTCAGTAAAACTTTGACGACAAGAGGGACAAATAAACCGACCATTGTGATCACTGGCTGTACAGAATATGAACACTGGATCTCCATGGCGTTCAAATGAAATGACAACCCAAGTGTGAGATGAGAGTATATTCCTGCAAAAGTCTTTGGAATCATTTGGACAGAGCATACCAAGTGATAAGACGATATTGTCAATATGCCCTGCCAGCACCATGGACAACTTGGCCGAGAAACGAGCATACAGGCCAGACAATAGATTTGCCCGCTTAGAACACGTTACTATTCGATATTTACTGGAGTTTTGGGGATAGTAATGCCACGGGAAATGAGTTTGGAATTATTTTTGTGGACAAATAGGCCCTACTGATTTGAGACATATTTTTATAGCGGAACTTGGATGAAGCACTTCACTTTCTGAACAGTCGGCATAACTGAATACGGTACGGATTCTTGTGGAAGAACGTTCAAGCGGACCCTGTGCACGGGTTGTGAAACCCAGCATCATAGATCCTATTTGTTCACTGATATATCGCACGCTTTCATTCGTGAATGGAGTGACATATATGGTCAAGCATTCATGGTTCAAATTAACGAACGTTTGAGCAGTGAATAGATGCAGGAACTGCAGTTATTGGCAATTCGGATATTGAGAAGGACCCCATTGTGAAGTCTTTTCGTCTTGTTTTACGAAAGACTCTTTCAATGTTCAGATCAGCATTTGTGTCACAATAAATTGAAGCTGAAAGGCCATAACCAGATACGCTAGCCCCCGCGATTATAACTTTTTGTTTTATAGTGCGAGCTGCATGTCCTTCGATCTTCTTGATGTTGTTGTGATCTCCTGTGCTCCTGATTTAACACCATATCTTTACAGGAATGTTTCACAAGATAATTCAAAACGGTCTCCCAAATTCGGTCATAATGCACCAAAGGGGTCGTTGGGTTTTCATCGCTTTTAGCAATAGATCTTAGAATAGTTTACGGGAATAGGAAGCAGGTACAGCCGACACTTAGATTGGTGAGGGGATGATAATTAGCTTAGCTTAGAATTTTTTTTGACGGCAGTCGAATTCAAAACCTATATATGATAGGGCCTAGCTAAGTTTAGGTTAGGATCTTTCACTTTAGTTATAAGATGAAAACCCAACAATGATCCAGCATTGGTGTTAACAAAACAATAAACTCACCAAGTGATCTACTTGAATAGCTGTGAACGACGACATCGACATAGAGGTTTGCCAAACATGTATTGCAAATTTCGATATTGCAACAACAAAATGACCAGACCGGTCGGACAGCGAAAAACATTGCTGTCATTTCACGAGAAGCCGCGGACATTGATTGAAGACTTAATCCTAGAAGTCAAGACTCAATCCTAGAAACAATGCTCGACCATGTGGAAAATATGTAGCATCAAAAATCCACAGCACAGCAAAATCCGTTCGTATCTTAGAAAAACCTGGGCTAGGTATCTTATTTATCCTATCCAGCCGAAAGCAGTTATGTCGACTGTTCAGACGGCGAAGTGCTTCAGTCGAGCTCGTTATTTAATGGGTTTTAGAAGAGATTATGAAGAAACTCGCCAAGTCGTGAAAATGTATCTCTTTCTGAAGAGGTCCCAAATGAAAAATATTTTTGTATGGTTCTATTTACGCAAAAAAAAAATAGTTAAGCATTTTCACGTGGAAAACTACGGACTGATAAATTTTCTCCGTTCGTTTACTTCACGAGTTATAGCGTTGTGGTCAGCAGTGGAAGTTGAACCTATTACTCCATATTGCCGACAAACACGCCAAACAACCAGTGACCTGAACCATCCAACAAACTGGTGCGTAAACCTAGTTGCAAATCCTGATGCTTATTTATGCAAATCAATATTCCAATCTTTCCTGGTTTTAGAAATCCGTTCTAAAATATCTTGCCGTACGTTGGGAAAATTTTGGTTTGTTCTAAAGTCAAGAGATTTCAAAATGAAACTTACCAGTTGTCAATACGATGTATTCTAGTAAGAAGTTTAATAATATTTACTTTCTTTATTTTTACATGTTGATTCTGTTTCATTCGGGGATATGAATTGCCAACTTGTCAGGGGCTGTCATCAACGACAATATCTGTCAACTCAGCTTTGGCATCCGCACACGGACGGATACAGAAGATGACATGCATGAGGCGATCGACTAGGGACCAACAACTCAACAATAAGATGCCCATCAGCTAACCAGTGACCGTCTAACTTGGAAGGACCAGATGCGGGAGATGAATTGTGCGAGATGAACAACCCTGGAGTAATTCTGTTTAATGCGGGAAGATGAATTGCCAATTTATGGAGCTGTCCCCAACAACAATATCAACTCACGTTTGGCATCCGCACACGGACGGATACAGATGACATGAATGGGCCCATCGACTAGTGACCACCAACTCAACAATAACGATGCCCATAGCTAACCACTGACAGTCTAACTTGGAAGGCCTGGATGCGGGAGATAAATTGTGTGAGATGAACAACCATGCAGTAACCTTAACAAATGGCATTCTTTATTAACTGATAAATGATTGTCAAATTCGGAAGCTTATCGGTTTCAAAATTCCGCTATAAAATGAATTTGTCTTAAGTTAAGAACGTTTTAGATCTCTTAAAGTGAAACTTTACAGTGACTTGTTAACACGATGTATTTTCTGTAATAAGTTTTTTAATAATTACCTTTTTTTTAAATATTTTGTTACTCTCATTCAGAAGATGAATTGCCAACTTGGAAAGCTGTCACCAACGACGATATCTATCAACTCAACTCTGTCATTCGCACTCTGACGGATACAGAAGATGACACACGTGAGCCGATCGACTAGTGACCAACAACACCAAGTGGTTTCCCATGGATGATCGGCAGGGAACCAGCTTTGTACACTCATATATGTGTATAGAAGATGGAGGAAAGAAGTCAACTTCCGGGAATCAGTGATTGGCAGTTAATCACCATGAAAGGAATGGTCAGTGTTATATATGCTCTAATTGTTTCTGAAATATTTGACTTTGTGAAATACACAAGAATACACAAGTTAGTGACAACACTTCTGTACCCCCCCCCACCACACTCCCATCCCACACACACTTCAACCAATCTCCAGGAGCAGGAGCTGGTTATGATTTTCTGTGGATATATTTATGTCTTTAGCAGTTTGTATTCTTTTTGTCTGCATCGACATTGACAGACATTGTAACGGACTCCTTTTATTCTGTTTCAGTAAAACTTTGACGACAAGAGGGACGAATAAACCGACCATTGTGATCACTGGCTGTACAGAATATGAACACTGGATCTCAATGGCGTTCAAATGAAATGACAACCCAAGTGTGAGATGAGAGTATATTCCTGCGAAAGTCTTTGGAATCATTTGGACAGAGCATACCAAGTGATAAGACGATATTGTCAATATGCCCTGCCAGCACCATGGACAACTTGGCCGAGAAACGAGCATACAGACTAGACAATAGATTTGCCCGCTTAGAACACGTTACTATTCGATATTTACTGGAGTTTTGGGGATAGTAATGCCACGGGAAATGAGTTTGGGATTATTTTTGTGGACAAATAGGCCCTACTGATTTGAGACATATTTTTATAGCGGAACTTGGATGAAGCACTTCACTTTCTGAACAGTCGGCATAACTGAATACGGTACGGATTCTTGTGGAAGAACGTTCAAGCGGCCCCTGTGCACGGGTTGTGAAACCTAGCATCATAGATCCTATTTGTTCACTGATATATCGCACGCTTTCATTCGTGAATGGAGTGACATATATGGTCAAGCATTCATGGTTCAAATTAACGAACGTTTGAGCAGTGAATAGATGCAGGAACTGCAGTTATTGGCAATTCGGATATTGAGAAGGACCCCATTGTGAAGTCTTTTCGTCTTGTTTTACGAAAGACTCTTTCAATGTTCAGATCAGCATTTGTGTCACAATAAATTGAAGCTGAAAGGCCATAACCAGATACGCTAGCCCCCGCGATTATAACTTTTTGTTTTATAGTGCGAGCTGCATGTCCTTCGATCTTCTTGACGTTGTTGTGATCTCCTGTGCTCCTGATTTAACACCATATCTTTACAGGAATGTTTCACAAGATAATTCAAAACGGTCTCCCAAATTCGGTCATAATGCACCAAAGGGGTCGTTGGGTTTTCATCGCTTTTAGCAATAGATCTTAGAATAGTTTACGGGAATAGGAAGCAGGTACAGCCGACACTTAGATTGGTGAGGGGATGATAATTAGCTTAGCTTAGAATTTTTTTTGACGGCAGTCGAATTCAAAACCTATATATGATAGGGCCTAGCTAAGTTTAGGTTAGGATCTTTCACTTTAGTTATAAGATGAAAACCCAACAATGATCCAGCATTGGTGTTAACAAAACAATAAACTCACCAAGTGATCTACTTGAATAGCTGTGAACGACGACATCGACATAGAGGTTTGCCAAACATGTATTGCAAATTTCGATATTGCAACAACAAAATGACCAGACCGGCCGGACAGCGAAAAACATTGCTGTCATTTCACGAGAAGCCGCGGACATTGATTCAAGACTTAATCCTAGAAGTCAAGACTCAATCCTAGAAACAATGCTCGACCCTGTGGAAAATATGTAGCATCAAAAATCCACAGCACAGCAAAATCCGTTCGTATCTTAGAAAAACCTGGGCTAGGTATCTTATTTATCCTATCCAGCCGAAAGCAGTTATGTCGACTGTTCAGACGGCGAAGTGCTTCAGTCGAGCTCGTTATTTAATGGGTTTTAGAAGAGATTATGAAGAAACTCGCCAAGTCGTGAAAATGTATCTCTTTCTGAAGAGGTCCCAAATGAAAAATATTTTTTGTATGGTTCTATTTACGCAGAAAAAAAATAGTTAAGCATTTTCACGTGGAAAACTACGGACTGATAAATTTTCTCCGTTCGTTTACTTCACGAGTTATAGCGTTGTGGTCAGCAGTGGAAGTTGAACCTATTACTCCATATTGCCGACAAACACGCCAAACAACCAGTGACCTGAACCATCCAACAAACTGGTGCGTAAACCTAGTTGCAAATCCTGATGCTTATTTATGCAAATCAATATTCCAATCTTTCCTGGTTTTAGAAATCCGTTCTAAAATATCTTGCCGTACGTTGGGAAAATTTTGGTTTGTTCTAAAGTCAAGAGATTTCAAAATGAAACTTACCAGTTGTCAATACGATGTATTCTAGTAAGAAGTTTAATAATATTTACTTTCTTTATTTTTACATGTTGATTCTGTTTCATTCGGGGATATGAATTGCCAACTTGTCAGGGGCTGTCATCAACGACAATATCTGTCAACTCAGCTTTGGCATCCGCACACGGACGGATACAGAAGATGACATGCATGAGGCGATCGACTAGTGACCAACAACTCAACAATAACGATGCCCATCAGCTAACCAGTGACCGTCTAACTTGGAAGGACCAGATGCGGGAGATGAATTGTGCGAGATGAACAACCCTGGAGTAATTCTGTTTAATGCGGGAAGATGAATTGCCAATTTATGGAGCTGTCCCCAACAACAATATCAACTCACGTTTGGCATCCGCACACGGACGGATACAGATGACATGAATGGGCCCATCGACTAGTGACCACCAACTCAACAATAACGATGCCCATAGCTAACCACTGACAGTCTAACTTGGAGGGCCTGGATGCGGGAGATAAATTGTGTGAGATGAACAACCATGCAGTAACCTTAACAAATGGCATTCTTTATTAACTGATAAATGATTGTCAAATTCGGAAGCTTATCGGTTTCAAAATTCCGCTATAAAATGAATTTGTCTTAAGTTAAGAACGTTTTAGATCTCTTAAAGTGAAACTTTACAGTGACTTGTTAACACGATGTATTTTCTGTAATAAGTTTTTTAATAATTACCTTTTTTTAAAATATTTTGTTACTCTCATTCAGAAGATGAATTGCCAACTTGGAAAGCTGTCACCAACGACGATATCTATCAACTCAACTCTGTCATTCGCACTCTGACGGATACAGAAGATGACACACGTGAGCCGATCGACTAGTGACCAACAACACCAAGTGGTTTCCCATGGATGATCGGCAGGGAACCAGCTTTGTACACTCATATATGTGTATACAAGATGGAGGAAAGAAGTCAACTTCCGGGAATCAGTGATTGGCAGTTAATCACCATGAAAGGAATGGTCAGTGTTATATATGCTCTAATTGTTTCTGAAATATTTGACTTTGTGAAATACACAAGAATACACAAGTTAGTGACAACACTTCTGTACCCCCCCCCACCACACTCCCATCCCACACACACTTCAACCAATCTCCAGGAGCAGGAGCTGGTTGTGATTTTCTGTGGATATATTTATGTCTTTAGCAGTTTGTATTCTTTTTGTCTGCATCGACATTGACAGACATTGTAACGGACTCCTTTTATTCTGTTTCAGTAAAACTTTGACGACAAGAGGGACGAATAAACCGACCATTGTGATCACTGGCTGTACAGAATATGAACACTGGATCTCAATGGCGTTCAAATGAAATGACAACCCAAGTGTGAGATGAGAGTATATTCCTGCGAAAGTCTTTGGAATCATTTGGACAGAGCATACCAAGTGATAAGACGATATTGTCAATATGCCCTGCCAGCACCATGGACAACTTGGCCGAGAAACGAGCATACAGACTAGACAATAGATTTGGCCGCTTAGAACACGTTACTATTCGATATTTACTGGAGTTTTGGGAATAGTAGTGCCACGGGAAATGAGTTTGGGATTATTTTTGTGGACAAATAGGCCCTACTGATTTGAGACATATTTTTATAGCGGAACTTGGATGAAGCACTTCACTTTCTGAACAGTCAGCATAACTGAATACGGTACGGATTCTTGTGGAAGAACGTTCAAGCGGCCCCTGTGCACGGGTTGTGAAACCTAGCATCATAGATCCTATTTGTTCACTGATATATCGCACGCTTTCATTCGTGAATGGAGTGGCATATATGGTCAAGCATTCATGGTTCAAATTAACGAACGTTTGAGAAGTAAATAGATGCAGGAACTGCAGTTATTGGCAATTCGGATATTGAGAAGGACCCCATTGTGAAGTCTTTTCGTCTTGTTTTACGAAAGACTCTTTCAATGTTCAGATCAGTATTTGTGTCACAATAAATTGAAGCTGAAAGCCATAACCAGATACGCTAGCCCCCGCGATTATAACTTCTGGTTTTATAGTGCGAGCTGCATGTCCTTCGATCTTCTTGATGTTGTTGTGACCTCCTGTGCTCCTGATTTAATACTATATCTTTACAGGAATGTTTCAGAAGATAATTCAAAACGGTCTCCCAAATTCGGTCATAATGCACCAAAGGGGTCGTTGGGTTTTCATCGCTTTTAGCAATAGATCTTAGAATAGTTTACGGGAATAGGAAGCAGGTACAGCCGACACTTAGATTGGTGAGGGGATGATAATTAGCTTAGCTTAGAATTTTTTTTGACGGCAGTCGAATTCAAAACCTATATATGGTAGGGCCTAGCTAAGTTTAGGTTAGGATCTTTCACTTTAGTTATAAGATGAAAACCCAACAATGATCCAGCATTGGTGTTAACAAAACAATAAACTCACCAAGTGATCTACTTGAATAGCTGTGAACGACGACATCGACATAGAGGTTTGCCAAACATGTATTGCAAATTTCGATATTGCAACAACAAAATGACCAGACAGGTCGGACAGCGAAAAACATTGCTGTCATTTCACGAGAAGCCGCGGACATTGATTCAAGACTTAATCCTAGAAGTCAAGACTCAATCCTAGAAACAATGCTCGACCCTGTGGAAAATATGTAGCATCAAAAATCCACAGCACAGCAAAATCCGTTCGTATCTTAGAAAAACCTGGGCTAGGTATCTTATTTATCCTATCCAGCCGAAAGCAGTTATGTCGACTGTTCAGACGGCGAAGCGCTTCAGTCGAGCTCGTTATTTAATGGGTTTTAGAAGAGATTATGAAGAAACTCGCCAAGCCGTGAAAATGTATCTCTTTCTGAAGAGGTCCCAAATGAGAAATATTTTTTGTATGGTTCTATTTGCGCAGAAAAAAAATAGTTAAGCATTTTCACGTGGAAAACTACGGACCGATAAATTTTCTCCGTTCGTTTACTTCACGAGTTTTAGCGTTGTGGTCAGCAGTGGAAGTTGAACCTATTACTCCATATTGCCGACAAACACGCCAAACAACCAGTGACCTGAACCATCCAACAAACTGGTGCGTAAACCTAGTTGCAAATTCTGATGCTCATTTATGCAAATCAATATTCCAATCTTTCCTGGTTTTAGAAATCCGTTCTAAAATATCTTGCCGTACGTACGTTGGGAAAATTTTGGATTGTTCTAAAGTCAAATGATTTCAAAATGAAACTTACCAGTTGTCAATACGATGTATTCTAGTAAGAAGTTTAATAATATTTACTTTCTTTATTTTTACATGTTGGTTCTTTATCATTCGGGGATATGAATTGCCAACTTGTCAGGGGCTGTCACCAACGACAATATCTGTCAACTCAGCTTTGGCATCCGCACACGGACGGATACAGAAGATGACAAGCATGAGGCGATCGACTAGTTACCAACAACTCAACAATAACGATGCCCATCAGCTAACCAGTGACCGTCTAACTTGGAAGGACCAGATGCGGGTGATGAATTGTGCGAGATGAACAACCCTGGAGTAATTCTGTTTAATGCGGGAAGATGAATTGCCAATTTATGGAGCTGTCCCCAACAACAATATCAACTCACGTTTGGCATCCGCACACGGACGGATACAGATGACATGAATGGGCCCATCGACTAATGACCACCAACTCAACAATAACGATGCCCATAGCTAACCACTGACAGTCTAACTTGGAAGGCCTGGATGCGGGAGATAAATTGTGTGAGATGAACAACCATGCAGTAACCTTAACAAATGGCATTCTTTATTAACTGATAAATGATTGTCAAATTCGGAAGCTTATCGGTTTCAAAATTCCGCTATAAAATGAATTTGTCTTAAGTTAAGAACGTTTTAGATCTCTTAAAGTGAAACTTTACAGTGACTTGTTAACACGATGTATTTTCTGTAATAAGTTTTTTTATAATTACCTTTTTTTTAAATATTTTGTTACTCTCATTCAGAAGATGAATTGCCAACTTGGAAAGCTGTCACCAACGACGATATCTATCAACTCAACTCTGTCATTCGCACTCTGACGGATACAGAAGATGACACACGTGAGCCGATCGACTGGTGACCAACAACAACAAGTGGTTTCCCATGGATGATCGGCAGGGAACCAGCTTTGTACACTCATATATGTGTATAGAAGATGGAGGAAAGAAGTCAACTTCCGGGAATCAGTGATTGGCAGTTAATCACCATGAAAGGAATGGTCAGTGTTATATATGCTCTAATTGTTTCTGAAATATTTGACTTTGTGAAATACACAAGAATACACAAGTTAGTGACAACACTTCTGTACCCCCGCCCCCCACCACACTCCCATCCCACACACACTTCAACCAATCTCCAGGAGCAGGAGCTGGTTATGATTTTCTGTGGATATATTTATGTCTTTAGCAGTTTGTATTCTTTTCGTCTGCATTGACATTGACAGACATTGTAACGGACTCCTTTTATTCTGTTTCAGTAAAACTTTGACGACAAGAGGGACAAATAAACCGACCATTGTGATCACTGGCTGTACAGAATATGAACACTGGATCTCAATGGCGTTCAAATGAAATGACAACCCAAGTGTGAGATGAGAGTATATTTCTGCGAAAGTCTTTGGAATCATTTGGACAGAGCATACCAAGTGATAAGACGATATTGTCAATATGCCCTGCCAGCACCATGCCCTCACAGTAGCAAGGTATATGCCTTTAAGAGGTATATACCTGTCTGGTACCTTAGATGTGCTTTAATTATACCTTAATTTTAGAGTGTACCTTAACGATACCTTGTAGCCGAGTTGACTTATTGTACCTTCAATAGGTATATACCTCAACAGTACCTCTTGAGGATCAGTAGGTGTGCCTTGAGAAGGTATATACCTGATCAGTACCTGGCAAAGTCTCTACCAGTACTTCCATGGTGCCTTATCTACTTAGATTAATTTTCATCAAATTGAACTGTACCTTGATGGTACCTCTCAGACTTGAAATTTCATTCAAGCCAATGCCCTGTACCTTCTTGGTACCTTATGAACTTGGTTAATTTTACATCAACTAAGGGTGTACCTTGTTGATACCTCCTAGACTTAGACATTTACTCTAGCCAAATATATGTACCGGTACCTTCTTGTACCTTATCAACATGTTCATTTTCAACAAATTGGACGTGCGACGCATTTCTCAACATTAACATTTGTTCCACTGGACAGTATTGTACATTTTGACAGGTTCAAATCACAGTTTGCAAAAAAAACGTGTAAACATAGGTCAGTATTTCGTATAAGAATATTGTTTCTGCTTTTACATACCGGTAACCGTACTGAAAAACCTTTCATCCAGAATCATTCTTGTACCCAGACAGACCATTGTTCACCTATGTCTGGGGACACTTTCATGAAAGACGACTCATAAGAAGCACAGTTCCCTGGCTTGAGGGATACTTGGTGGTAGATGCCTAAGTATATATTTCAATAAATTATGATAGTTTTGTTTTTTTTGTGTGTGGTTTTTTTTTCAATTTTTTTTTGTGTTTTTTTTTGTGTGTGTGTGTGTGTTTTTTTGTGTTTTTTCACTTTTCCTGCATTTGTGTCTCTCAGCTTTGACAGAAGTGAAGTCATTTCCATTTCTGTCAAGCAGGGCAAATCTAAGAATCATAGTTTTAAAAAAAATTCTAACCTTGATTTCTATGAATTAAGAAGCAAATTTATTTTATTTTATTTTATTTTTTTAATTCTCATAAGCACTAAATCGAGAGGGAGAGAGAAAACGATAACAAATCGATTGTGTTACTACAATGACGTCACTGGAGGATTTTCCTCCCTCTGAAAAGCCTAAGTTTAACACAGAAGTAAATGACAAAAAAACCTCCCATACAGAATAGTTTAGCTCCCAATTTAACATATAATTTAAACAGATGAACTATCTTTTACTTCGCCAAGTTGTAGAAATTTATCTCAAGTATCAGTTGAGATTTTTATACGAAAAACCTGCTAGGTCTCAATGGGTTGAAAAAACCCCTGTTGCGCGGGTGGCTGTTACGACACCGTAATTGACAGAACAGCCGATCTTTTGTTTGGAGTCGATTTTGACTAGCCTGGTACCCTAAATTATTGTTGCATTACTTACATATACAATTTTGACAGGGAACCAGGCTACTTTTGCATTTTGCTGTACCGGGGATTTTTGTGAAGTTTTAGTCTGAACGTGGCACTCCGTTTACCAGAAAAGTTTATATTCTTGTGTTCCAATCAGCCAAGTTGCGTTTGTGTGTCAAATTCTTAATGTACGGTCGTTCAGATGTAGAACTACAAGGCATATTGATACCGTAGACGACAAAAATGAAGAAGAAAGAAATGTTGTTTGGACAACAACAACAACAAATTGAAAAATAACAACAACGGAACGGGGAGCTGTGTACAACATGTACGGGTGGGCGGTGGAAGACGACGGACGTGTGCGATCGAGCCGAGACGGACAACACGTACGGTATTGCTCGATCGAACACCGCGCGTCGTCTACTTTCTCAAGCATAAGAGAACAAACAGCATTTCGGGATTATAGCACCATACCCAAACAACATTCAACAACAACCAGCTGACAACAACAACAGGCAATGATTTGCAAGTATATACCTGTAAGTATGTATAACTAGGTGAAGAAACTTCTGTACTGTCTCAGTGTCTGTCCCAGATAATATATTACCTGTCAATATTTTGGAGACAATTTAGAATGTATCGTACCACATTGAAACTTCACACAACTAAAAGATACAATTTTTTTCCCGTATCTGACCCAAGTCAACCTTGCTGCCCCATAACAAACTTCCATGCATGTCATTGGTCACTACCTTTTCTGATGTAAACATCTGAGAAGGGCTGTGTTATGCATGGCATCATGGGTTGCTTTGGGGCAGCAAGGTTTACTTCATCTTCACAACGTCAAGGTTTCTATGTGCGAGCCAAAGGTGAACCCTTGACCAGCTTGCATAACAGACCACGTTCCGCCCACATTCCAGTTACGTGACCTAGAAAAAACTGCATTGATGGTTAAATACATTAGGGTTTTACTTTCTGTGCTAAACTATTCGCAAACTATTTAATCCAAGCCTGCATAACAATAAAATAGTAATGGATAGATCAGTGAAATTTTATAGACATCTGTGCGTTATTTCACTCAATTCAAGCTCTTCAGTGAGGTGAGGTGGAATCGATACACTGATGGATACACAAGTGATCTGAATGGTCAATATATCCACGATGTTGCTTTACATTGAACACGATACATTGCCCAAGCGTACCAGGGGCTATATCTAGTATAGAGATACCCCTGGTTTTAGTGAGGATGGGTTTACTTGTGCCATGACATATCTCGTTAAAATCTGTTGAGAATTGTCGATCACTGATACCTACCATGTTACTTTGGGTCCACAATGACGTTGATCTGCCAATGTTATAACATGCAAGCTTGACGTTGTGCATGAAAAAATAACCCACAAATCTCCCATCTAATATTTTTTTATCGCTCCGAAATATCGCCAAAACATCGCGGATATATTATCTGGGACAGACAGTGCCAGTGCTACACTGGCCTGGTTTGATAGCCGCGAAGAGCTGATCACTGTCTCTGTAATCCATTTTTATATATCAAAGGGTGAATGAAATTTGAAGTGGCTATGAAAAGGTTGAATTAGCACGATCGGGCAATTGTTCCTTTTTGTATGTATTGTCCAATAACCCCACGTTTTCTTATCAATAGCCTGGTCTGTTAACATTGACATTTCCATATCTCGGAAAAAATGAAGGCGTGTCATGTTTATAATTATTTCTGCCGTCCTGATTTAATTTTGAATAGGCTAAGTAGGTGATTTCTCACTTTTGATGTCAACTGATAGAATACAATAATATATTTTATCGATGTTGATCAAGTTTTATAATAATTGCCTATAATATATTCATCTTGCAGATTCTGACTTAGTACAAGTAACGCATGTAGCAGGATTCAAGACCCAAACCTGGAATCTTAATTGTGTCAGTGGCACAGCAGTATAGTGTAAGTATTTGTCTTTCCTCATTAACAGGATTGTATGATGTTAGCCAGAGATATCCCAACGGACAGACATTTTTCAAATACGGACAGACAAGAATTTGAAAATTTAACATGGGAGAGATATGAAGAGAAGAAATTTAGTAGACTGTCCAATTCTAGCAAAATGTGATACTTGGACATGTAATTGGGCAGAACTTCCACCAGCATGACCAACCCTAGAGTGTGTCAGCCCGGATATAAAATCTACAAGTGTCTGGTCCATCAATCATAATTCAGCCATCGTCCATTAAAGAATATCAGGGTCCATAATCCAATGGCTCAGTTGCACATCATTGAGAGAACAGTTAATCAGCTACTGACATGACTGAGTTGTGTAATTTCACTTTCCCCTATCTGTTGAACCATGACTATTTTGAACTGGTGATAGCTGGCATAATTTTATACATGTACTATATTTTCCCAGTATTCGAAGAATATGTCATTATGCTGGAATACTGGGAAAATATAGTACATGTATAAAATTATGCCAGTTATCAAGAGTTGAAATTAATCTCAATTGATGGGTTCTCCTTTGTTCTCTCAATAATGTGCAACCGAGTCATTCTGATTGTGATATTCACAATTAGAACAAAATGTTAATTTAGAACAGAGCTAGATATTTCATTCTCGGTCATGGGTGATATGTAGTTTGGTTGTACGTGATACTGTAATTTATTTTATGCCTCAAACCCCAAAACTGAAAAAATATGACCGCCTTTATCATGTTTATTGAACATGCAAACTCATCTAGCAGACAACTCTGGTCTTGGCCAAGGAAAAAAAGAGTACTTGTCGAATTAAGGGCTGACATGCTGTTAAAGAATGAGTATGCAAAGATATAGAGCATGATTCTTTCCATCTTCGCGAGCCAGTGTATCGATCAATCTGTTGGAATCGATACACTGGCTTGGTTAGTTACCCATACGAGTTCTGGATATAAATAGAGCAAGGGGTTTCTCCTGAATAAACCCAATCAGCGAACGCGCTAAGCTAGTTGATTAGGCCAATCCATTGCGAGGTATGAGATGTGACAGGTTTCAATTCATCGCGGGCCAAACTGCTTTGATGTCAAGCGGAAATCGACATCGGAAATCAAAGAAAAAACACAGGCTGGGGATACCGACTTGCTAATTCAAAACAAGCGTGGGGGATGAAATGTACGAAATTGTATAATAGAGCCATCGACTCGAGAACTCGTTCGAATCACCAAAAATGTCCAGGTAAACCCTATATGAGCATTTAGGATTTACCTGGACTTGTGGAGATGGATTCTTTCTTGCTATGCAAAGTTTGGAGTTCAAAGTACTCATAATAAAACAAATACATATTTCCAAATATCTGAGGAAATAATTGCTGGTCTCTTCGACTAATGAACTGCGAACCGCAGTCGAACTTTATGAACTTGTGTATTTTTGTATAAAGCATGGGGTTATATATATATATAGAGACCCCATATTTCGACACTTCACTGTGATACCACCATCCACACCCCCCAAAACTCTTGTTTTGAGGGCGTGTGGTGTCTCTGTAATCCATTTTTGAATATCAACAGGTGAATGAAATTTGAAGTGGATATGAATCCATTAAAAATTTTGAATAGTGTGATCGGCTGTTCATCCTTTTTGTGCTTATTGTCCGATAACCTCCTGTTTCCTTAGCAGCCTGGTCTGTAAACTGCTGAAATTTCCATATCTTGGAAAAAAGGAAGCTGTGTCAGGTCTATAATTATTTCTACTATCCTGATTTGATTTTTGAGCAAGTTAAGTAGGTGATTCCTCAGTTTTGATGTCCACTGATACGATACAATAATATATATTTTATCGCTGTTGATCAAGTTTTATAATAATTGCCTTTTGATATTCATCTTGCCGATTCTGACTTACATGTAGTACAAGTAACAGAGGCAGAAGGATATTCAAAACCCAAACCTGGGATCTTACCTCTGTCAGTGGCACAGCTTTAAAGTGTAAGTATTTGTCTTTTCTCATTAACAGGATTTAGGCAGAGATATATCCCAATGGAGAGACGATTTCAAATTTGGACAGACAAGAATTTGAAAATTTAACATGGGATGGATATGAAGAAAGGAAATTTAGTAGACTGTCCAAATCTAGAAGAATGAGATACTTTTACAGGTATATTTTATATCCTGGCTGACACACTGTACGGTTTGTCATGCTGCTGGAATTTCTGCCCAATTACAAGCATCCGTCTGTCATTCATAATTCATCCGTCATCCATTAAAGGCATAATTTTATACATGTACTATATTTTCCCAGTATTTGAAAAATATGTCATTATGCTTGAATACTGGGAAAGTATAGTACCGTACATATGTATAAAATTATGCCAGTTATCAGGAGTTCAAATTACTCTCCAGGGTTAGGGAAAAGTGAAATTATATAAACCCAGTAGCTGCTCAACTGAAGTCACAGATCAGTGAACAGACGGGCTCTCCTTTGTTGACTCAATAATGTGCAACTGGGTCATTCTGTTTGTGATATTCACAAATTATGCCAGTTTTCAGGAGTCAAAATTACTCTCCAGGGTCAAAAGATAGGGAAAAGTGAGATTATATAACCCAGTAACTGCTCAAGTGAAGTCACAGATCAGTGAAGAGAAGGGCTCTTCTTTTTTCTCTCAATAATGTGCAACTGAGTCATTCTGATTGTGATATTCACAGTTAGAACAGCATATTAATTTAGAACAGCTTAATAATAGGTATTTCATTCTCAACCATGGATGATATGTGGTATGTGATATGTGGTTTGGTTGTATGTAGTTTAGTTTATGCCTCAAACCCCAAAACAAGAAAATATGACCACCTTTATTGAACATGCAAACTCATCAAGGTGACAAATTCAAGGGCAACAACTCTGGACTTCGCCAAGGAAAAAAAATTAGTACTGGCATGACTGGTGGAATTAGGGGTTGATCATGCTGATAAAACAATGAGTACACAATACTAATGTTTATCATTTATAAGGTGGCGTGATATCCGAGAGTATATGTATCCATTGTGCTGGTGCTGAACGGTTACATCACTGGGGCATAAAGGGTGAGCAAAATCACTATCTGAACTCTATACTAAGTTTCAGGGCAACGGTTGAATGTGTGAGATGAGAGTATAATCCTGCGAAAGTCTTTGGAATCATTTGGACAGAGCATACCAAGTGATAAGACGATATTGTCAATATGCCCTGCCAGCACCATGGACAACTTGGACGAGAAACGAGCATACAGACTAGACAATAGATTTGCCCGCTTAGAACACGTTACTATTCGATATTTACTGAAGTTTTGGGGATAGTAATGCCACGGGAAATGAGTTTGGGATTATTTTTGTGGACAAATAGGCCCTACTGATTTGAGACATATTTTTATAGCGGAACTTGGATGAAGCACTTCACTTTCTGAACAGTCGGCATAACTGAATACGGTACGGATTCTTGTGGAAGAACGTTCAAGCGGACCCTGTGCACGGGTTGTGAAACCCAACATCATAGATCCTATTTGTTCACTGATATATCGCACGCTTTCATTCGTGAATGGAGTGACATATATGGTCAAGCATTCATGGTTCAAATTAGCGACCGTTTGAGCAGTGAATAGATGCAGGAACTGCAGTTATTGGCAATTCGGATATTGAGAAGGACCCCATTGTGAAGTCTTTTCGTCTTGTTTTACGAAAGACTCTTTCAATGTTCAGATCAGCATTTGTGTCACAATAAATTGAAGCTGAAAGGCCATAACCAGATACGCTAGCCCCCGCGATTATAACTTTTGTTTTATAGTGCGAGCTGCATGTCCTTCGATCTTCTTGACGTTGTTGTGATCTCCTGTGCTCCTGATTTAACACCATATCTTTACAGGAATGTTTCACAAGATAATTCAAAACGGTCTCCCAAATTCGGTCATAATGCACCAAAGGGGTCGTTGGGTTTTCATCGCTTTTGGCAATAGATCTTAGAATAGTTTACGGGAATAGGAAGCAGGTACAGCCGACACTTAGATTGGTGAGGGGATGATAATTAGCTTAGCTTAGAATTTTTTTTGACGGCAGTCGAATTCAAAACCTATATATGATAGGGCCTAGCTAAGTTTAGGTTAGGATCTTTCACTTTAGTTATAAGATGAAAACCCAACAGTGATCCAGCATTGGTGTTAACAAAACAATAAACTCACCAAGTGATCTACTTGAATAGCTGTGAACGACGACATCGACATAGAGGTTTGCCAAACATGTATTGCAAATTTCGATATTGCAACAACAAAATGACCAGACCGGCCGGACAGCGGAAAACATTGCTGTCATTTCACGAGAAGCCGCGGACATTGATTCAAGACTTAATCCTAGAAGTCAAGACTCAATCCCAGAAACAATGCTCGACCCTGTGGCTAGGTATCTTATTTATCCTATCCAGCGGAAAGCAGTTATGTCGACTGTTCAGACGGCGAAGTGCTTCAGTCGAGCTCGTTATTTAATGGGTTTTAGAAGAGATTATGAAGAAACTCGCCAAGTCGTGAAAATGTATCTCTTTCTGAAGAGGTCCCAAATGAAAAATATTTTTTGTATGGTTCTATTTACGCAGAAAAAAAATAGTTAAGCATTTTCACGTGGAAAACTACGGACTGATAAATTTTCTCCGTTCGTTTACTTCACGAGTTATAGCGTTGTGGTCAGCAGTGGAAGTTGAACCTATTACTCCATATTGCCGACAAACACGCCAAACAACCAGTGACCTGAACCATCCAACAAACTGGTGCGTAAACCTAGTTGGAAATCCTGATGCTTATTTATGCAAATCAATATTCCAATCTTTCCTGGTTTTAGAAATCCGTTCTAAAATATCTTGCCGTACGTTGGGAAAATTTTGGTTTGTTCTAAAGTCAAGAGATTTCAAAATGAAACTTACCAGTTGTCAATACGATGTATTCTAGTAAGAAGTTTAATAATATTTACTTTCTTTATTTTTACATGTTGATTCTGTTTCATTCGGGGATATGAATTGCCAACTTGTCAGGGGCTGTCATCAACG
>JAVTVY010050913.1:0-25944 GCA_036873755.1 Hanleya hanleyi
GTTATATGACCCTGTCACTATTGAGTCTTTATGGAAGCCTATTCTTATTTAAGTTTTATGGCCAGCATGAAGTCTCTTGCTGACTTCCGTCTAATCCTCACGCCATTAGTCGCTGTCACTTTGACTTCCCTCCGTCCTGCTTTGGGATTCTCGCATATGTCAGTAAGGTCAGTTTTACTGTGTAAAAAATATAATAAATTTACATGTAATTTTTACATTTTTAAACTAAAACTTACCTTACTGACAGAGTAATGGTCCCACCCGACCTCCCCGCTTGGGATCTTTACATCTACGCGTAAGAAGTGGAGATCTTTTGTGATTGAGTGCTGGCGTGGGTGATTAGGCGGGAAATGAACTGTGCTATTGTTTTAATTTCTTCACTTGTTAATCCGTGTTTGCACACGAACGCATATGTCAGTAAGGTAAGTTTCAGTTTAAAAATGTAAAAATTACATGTAAATTTATTATTTCTGTTGGATACTATTATGTAAAATATATGAGAATATAAAGTCCTGTTCATTTCACATATGTGAAAAATATTACAATTTTTTTTTATTCACCATCTTTACCATTATCAGGAAAGTTTTTTTTGATAAATTTAGCGCAAGAAATATCATATAGAGGGCACCACTACCATTGTTAGAAGTTCCACGATGTTGGCAGCCATTTTCCGTCCAGCCTTGTGGCAACAGAGTACATGTTTTCTACAAATTTGAAAAAAGTCTTGTGTCGAAATATTGTCTGTCTTTACCGTTAGTGAAGTATGTCAGTTAAGTTATTTATGATTGTAACGAAACAAAGCACAAGAATTCCAAAAGTTTATATCAAGAAAAATTCACCATGAAAGACACACTAATCCAGTTCAGCCATCCTCGTGCTGATATAATCTGTCTTTACCGTTATTCAAACTTGTCTTGAATCATGTCGTTATAAAATGCCATATAACGGTACAGACAGGAATATAACGGTAAGGACAAAAACATTTCTTTGCCAACTAATACAGTTAATGAGAAAATTGAGTGACATTCTGATTATAAATTTTCTTGGAACTTGAAAAACAGCAAAATAATGTTTAGCAAAAGGCAGCTTGACTTGCATTAAAAAAATAAAACTAACTGCTTAGTTAAACCAAACTTGTCTGGATTGCTTCTGCTAGGATTCTGAAATTTGAACATGCGACCCTGTGTGCTGACCTACATGTACATTTCCCCCTGAGTGTATAGTCAGATAGTAGTCACTTTGCCTCTTCAACTGTCTGTATGCACCCAAATTGATCCTGACTTAATCTTTGTTACTTTGGCTGCAAGTATACTGGAACTTGAGCAGGAGTAGACTGAAGTACTGGATGTCCCTTCAGTACCCTTTGGGGCCAAAACTCATTCCTGTTGAATAGAGCCTGCTCGAAAAATGCTGCGGTTGAACCTCCCAACAGCAACAATTTGACCAATCACTTCCATTTATCTCACTGAGTATATTTATTCATTTTTACCACTTACCACACTAAAACTTACCAAACTATATACATGTATTTGGGTCAAGCTCCACGAGAGAATGTCAAATAATCCAAGATGGCCACCATGATGACGTCACAGCGATGATGCCATTTTCCAAAAAAGTATTTTTTGATGATTTTTCGGTCAGATTTTTTGAATGTTTTGTTTGTGTTTTTGTCACAAAAACTGCATGATAAATTAGTAAAAAATAATCTGATGTGAAATAAAATAGCTTTTGCCCTCGTAGAGAAGCAGGAATTTTGAGGAAAAATGATGAAAACTTCGCTTTTCTGGTACCCATATGGTCACTATTTTGAATTTACACATGATCCTCTGCTTGGGGGGTTATGGAAATAGGTTTAAAAGGACCCCAATATGAGAAGCTAAAAAGTAACCGGGTGTCTGCTCTCAAGCTTTTGTCGTTCCGGAGATAAGGAGCAAAAAAGCGATTAGGGGGGGAGGCCAGGTAGGGTTAAAGGAATGCTTCACTCAATTCAAATATGCTTCTATCGTGAAGGTGTGTACTTATATATAAAACTGAGTGTGCCAAATATTTCTTGCCTCTGAAGAATGAAAAGTATTATTATTCGGTGTCCCCTCCCTGGTTTTCGGTTTAGCAAATTATGATAGGTCAGTCATGGCACTACCCCAGGGATTCTACATGTACAGGTGCTCCAATCAAAGCTCTGCCACTGGATGATTATCAAACTTGGTGCACATATTTATGCCCCCCCCCCTCTAATTAGGGGGGGGGGGCATATAGCGATCGCTTTGTCCGTCTGTCCATCCGTCCGTCTGAGTTTCTTGTCCGCGCGATGTCTCGGTTAATATTTGACAGACAGGATTGAAACTTGCATGGAATGTGGCCAGTGCCTCGTAGTTGTGCAGCGTAGAGTTTTTTCCGAGTTCCGGTATAATTTTCATGAGTTATGTCCCTTTTTCTGAAATCTCTGTGAATGGGACTTGTCCGGGCTGGACCTTGGTTAATATTGTATGGACAAGTATGAAATTTTCATGATATGTGGCCAGTGCCCCACAGTTGTGCAGTGTAAAGTTTCTCCCCGTTTCGCTTATATTTTCAAGAGTTATGACCCTTTGTTCTTCAAGTCTTTGTGAATGCGGGACTTACACAATATACAGTTCTGGCCTTGGCCGCTAGGATCGCCTTTGTTTTTATTTCCGTTTTATACCACTTCTATCGTCTGCTAGGCACTGAGCTGGTCTTTCAGGGCAGCTTTGAAAGCTCCATTCCCGCTGAGATCTAACAGCTCTCCTGTACAGCATGCTGGCATGAATACACATTTAAACCCATTGTCAGCTAATTATGCTGACGTCGCGGTATATATTTATTGACTTTTAGCGGAGTTCAAATGACAACTACCTGCATGATATCTCGTGATATAGAGTTTGCTTACCTACAGGAATTCCTTGAATGTTTCCAAAATATAAACGACCCGGAACGAAAATGTTTATACTATTTCAATCATCCCGCGGGCCGGTTTTATATTCGGCATATTTGTCTTTCACCATTAATTGCTAACGAATATGGCGGCACAATCGAATAAACTACGACAGGTTTCTATCGATTATATCAAGTATTGAACTTAAAATCATAGAAATCAACCACATACCTTAACCCTTCCGTAATTATACCGGCCAAAACCGGCCGGCATCGTATATACCCATAACGGCCGAAACCGGCTGCAATTGACCACCACGTAAAAAAATCGCCGCACAGTAAAATGTTCGTCAAGTGAGAGGTCATCGGTAGTCCACATCGTTGGACAAGGAAATAGTCGGCAATATACCATCAAATTTTATTGTAAATCATGCAATAAACGTATAACAAGTTTATTTTATTGAAGACGTACCTTCCTTGTGGTGAAAATTGAGAAAATCGGCGAAGAATTTGCCGTTTTTTGACCATTTTCAACGCTATCGAAATCCCATTTCCCGTGGTAGAATGTTAGAGATATTGGTCTCATATTAAAGGTCATTTCCGGCTCTTTCGATCTATGACGAGTGATTTGATTGGATAGATTGGATAACGAAGGATTTGATTGGATAGAGATGTCATCATTGTCCGGACTGGATCTCGGTTAATATTGTATGAACAAGTATGGAATTTGCATGATATGTGGTCCATGCCCCATAGTTGTGCAGCGTGAAGTTTCTCTGCTTTTGGATATATTTTCAAGAGTTATGGTCCTTTTTTCATCAAACCTAAGTGAATGGGATATATTTATTTGTCCAGGCTGGATCTCAGTCCATAACCGTTTTGGACCGGGAAAATGGCTATAAAATCGTTATTCTACATTCCAAAGCAGACCACATAGGGCCTGAAGTAAGAAATTGCCCCAAAAAGAGTGAATTGGGTGCAAAATTCAAAGTTCATGATCGCTTCATAATTTCACCACAATATACTCCCAAGGAATGTAGGTCTCATAACCAGGTCACATTTTTGGATTGGCGAAAGCCCCGGCGACCACCTTGCATCAAAACATTGTATTATTACTTGTTGGTCGATACTTGGAATATGTACATGTATTATGCGAGGCATGCCGAAAAAAGTGACTGAAACATAATTTTTATAATTATCCAAATTAGGCCTCGATCCACAGACCAATACAGAACAGAACAACAATGGTAGATCAGTGTCAGATTAAAGCGGGAGGAGGGGCATACAATTGAGCAATCTCTGATTGCTTCCTTGCTGTGTTGTTTCTTATTATTAGAGGATGTACATGTACATGTACCTGTGCTAGTTTTGAGATAAAAGACTAATTTACATTCAAATTATGGCAAATGAGAGAGTTTTTTGTTTGGCAAAATTGTAGGCCTTCTACATGTACATGTATACCTGTCAGGGGTCGAAAAGTCCGCCTGTCCACCTGTCGCTGACAGGTAATATTTCCTTGTGACAGGTAGAACAAAAAACTACCTGTCGCAAGTGACAGGTAGAAAAAAACTTCTACTAACTGTTGTATCAGTTCCCTAAATCATTACGATGTTCAAGAAATCAGGAAAACCCCGAAATTCAACTAAAAAATAAACGTAATGTTTCGCCGACATTCGTTCTCCACTTTATTACGATATCTGTGTGAAGAACTTCAAGGGAGGTAAGTTGTCCAAGCATGTGATCTCATGACTGTCGGGTTCCCTCGAAGGCCCGTTTATTGCTTATATATCTTGGGAAAATTGAGGGTTCCCGATATTGCTAGCTAGTTGTCTACGTCATCATTTCTTTTGTGTTTATGTCCGTGGCGGGAAGCACTGGAAGAGACCAGCACTCATATCTCTGAAAAAAAATTGACTTCTTTAACTTTTGAAATGGATAATTTCCTCAAACGGAATAATGTGGAGGAAACTAATAAATCGGGCGGCTTGCCGACCAGCCGTGACTGTGCCACGGACACCGGCACTGGCTGATCAGCTGATTGAACTATGACTGTCTGTCTCACATTGATGATTGACTGAGAGGGAACGGGATTTTCAGCTACATATCGGAGACAATTTTTCTCTGAGAAGTGAAATTTTGCACATTCATCTGAACACGATTTGTGCATTTTTATCCGCAAGTATAGATAGATTTGTTGCTTACGCAAGTCTGTATCCAGGATTTTTTTGCAGGTTCCCATCCCATTCCTAATTCATTATTGAGGGCCCAATTTTCGTTAGGGAATTTCTGCGCAAAGAGCCATGAAATTCAATACTGGTACCCAGCTATGTAATCAGATTGATATTGAGGCTCCCAAAAGCTTTTTCTACGAGTATTTCCTTCAGAAATCCTTTCAAATTGAACAAAAACAGTTTTGGGAGCCCATATGTTTTCCGAAACTAAATTGGCTCCAGATGCAGCCCTGTTATGTTTTCATATGGTAACAAGACAAAGACAAGCTGGGGGCAAGTAGTTGACCAATGTCATTGCTGAATTTTAAGTTTTTAGATTTCCTTGAAATTGCAGGTCAGAATTTAATGTCAAACACAGAATACAGTATATGTAGGCCTACAGTCATGATAGTGTAGCTGCTGTAGAAAGTGGCACATGTACCAGTAATAAATAAACATTTATTTTGAATCACAAGTTCTTGTTATTTTGATGATATATAGTCGATCACTGCTCGTCTTTAGCCACACATGTATGTCAAAGTTCCATTGTTCAGGCTGGTGTTCTGAACAAATACAATGTTCAACACAAAACGTAAGCTTATCAAAGAAAGGTACATTCATGTACATTATATTTTACAGTGGGTGACAAAAAAATATTTTCGCAATCACTTGATTGACAGCCTCTGAGGTAGTTCATCATCATTACAGTTTTAACCATGGAAAAATGAATGACATGGTTTTGTTCAGGTTGTAATTTAATGTGACAGGTAGAAAATGATTCTACCTGTCACATGTGACAGGTGGAGATTTTCAAACATTTCGACCCCTGCCTGTACTTAGGAAGTTTGCTGCAGTTGTCAGTTGTCAATGGATGATTATGAAACTTGGTAAACATGCTTCTTATGATTAGAGGATGTGGCTGCACTATTTATGAGATGGAATATTAATTGTGTTCAAATTATGAGGATTTGGTCTGGTAATTTGCCAAGTATAAAGTTTTTTGTTAGACAAAATGTACTGAGAAGTTGACTGAATTGGTCAGGTTTCATTGAATGATTATGAAACTTGGTACACATGTTTGTCTACCAAGTTTCATATTAGAGGATGTGCCTGCACTATTCATGAGATGAAATATTAATTTTTGTCCAAATTATGAGGGTTTTGACTTAGTACATTGGAAGTTTGCTGAAGCTGTCAGCTTTCTTTGGATGAGTTTGACACTTCCTACACAAGTTTCATATGATTTGAGGATGTGCATGTGGTATTTGTGACATGTAATATAAATTTGTGTCCAACTTATTGCGGTTTAGACTTGGTACTTTTCCAATGGTAAGGTGTTTGCTAGGCAAAAATTTACATGTACACCTCCACATGAAAGATTTGCTCTACAGTAGTCTGCTTTCAATAATGCTGCAGCTTCAGGAGATGACCCCACAAGGCGAGATGTTGGGGTTCTCAGAATCCTCGTTTAATACCCCACAACCAGGAGTGGGGGGGCATACATCACATGATCCAATAAATATCCGATTGCTTCTGTGCTGTGTTTCTGTACAAATTGCTAAAATTTTATGGGAAGCTGTTAGATTATCTTGAGTTATCGGTTTTGGATTCCTGTGAAAATTAAAACAAGTGCTGCTTTTGTTCTGCATTTTGATTACTTCCCTTGAATCTAGTTTCTGTTTGAAATGTCTATTATACATGTAGGTGCAAATTTTAAACATGTTAAAACAAAGGATGGAACTGCTGTCAAAACCACAATGCATTTTGCCATAAAGTTACTTCTCTTATTAATTGGCGAATAACATTGAAATTTTTATAGTAGATGCTTAGTATCATGTAGGTGTGCACTGTCAGATGTGTTACTCATTTCAATGATTTCCCCCATAGTTATGGCCCTTTATCTTAAACATCTGTATTTTTACTGTAAAGTGTAACATTCTTGTCAGAACTGTAACTTCGGAGTACTTGACCAAGAAGTTTGATACTTTACCTTGCATTGGTAATGATATATCATTACCAATGCAAGGTAAAGTATCAAACTATATATGTAAATTGTCAGTTTTTAGCTCGCCTTACAAAGTAAGGGGAGATACTGAGAAAGGGGGAAAGAGGATGTTGTCATCAGTGTCTGTGTCCCCTCCCTGGAAATGATCAGGTTTTTGGTTTAGCAAATTAAAAAAAAATCAAGAAAAACTCAGAAAAATTTCAAAAAAATAAAAAGCAATATATGGGAGGTGGGTATCCCATGCGGGGGTCAGTTTATGACGGTTCTGACTTAGTAATTTGCCAGTGATAATGTATATACAACATGTACATTTTTCGAAAGTGGAAGGCACGGGTACAGGGATTTATAAATCTCTTATCTTAAAAATGTTCCTAGAAACAAGTTTCGTATAGAGTTCAAATAGGGCGCCGCTGCTATACATTAGCTTATGCCATGTAGAATTTCACGTGATAATGATCACGATATGGGTTGAAGTTTACTCCTTGCCAATAAATTGCGTAAGCTCCGATTTTTTGAGTACGCTATGATAGGTCTCAGATTAAATGGCGAGCGGAGTTTTGTTTGGAGTGTTTCGTATTCCTCCTTCAGTATACAGGCTGCTTCAACATTCCTACGGCTATATTGGAGAACGAAGGGAATAAACTCTTTGTAAGCAACTTTACCTGGGTCTATGTTCATACCGAAGGGTTGCCGTATTTGAAGTGTTTTGATCCAAAAGGATTCACGAAGTGTGCGGTGCTTGTCAGTTTCTTCCTGTGTTAGAAATGTTGGAATTCTTTCTATTGAAATAATTGGAAAATGGTCCTGAACTGAATGTTTCGGTAGATTAAAATGCTCATTGACCAGGCCTTCATTGTCTAATCTGATGTCTGATATATATGTCTGTTGGCACGATATCGAAGTTTATTCTTAGTTTCGCCCACATACAACATGTACTGTTTCAGGCATTTTCAGCACGTAATTAAATAAATTACATTCTCCGTGCCACAGTTTAGTTGATCCTTAAGCTTGTATTCATTTTTGGTCTGCTCGCTTCTGAAAATGGATTGTGTAGCCATTAGTTCGTCCAGTTTACACTGAAGTTTTAGACATTTGGAGCTTTTACCATTGCCATGATTATACCCTTACAGGTTCTGACTCACGAACGTTGTTTAGGCCTTTTTTTTTTTATTAATTGGTTTACGGATTTTTCTGGCAAAAATGTCCAGATGGAGGATGGAAAAAAATAAAAATAAAATCAAGCCTCCACACTTTATTTATTTTTACTTTCTGACAAACTTCTTAGACACGAGAGGGCGGTCAAAAAAAAATGATATGTCAAATCCAGGTAATAGCCAGTGTAATAATTACAAGACATTTACCAAAAGATCAATGACGGACGTTTCCTTCAACCAAGCGACAATATCAGTCGCTTTGCGTGAAACCAACATTATAGGGGTGTTGACAGGACAAGTCATGTTTCCTGCTGTTATTTTGGACAGACAGGCCGGCAGATATGTCGTCAGTTGTCACTGATCTCCTTCAAGACCAAGTCCCCCACCGTCCCAGCAGTTACTGGACCGACAAAGCCCTTCAAAAGGACGGTCGCGTCCTGTCTAAGAGTCAGTGAAAACCACCGCGAAGCCGAACCCGCTATCTTGGCTTCAAACACTGCGCCGTTGAAATGATGTCATGTCTGGCCCCCGAACTACAGCCGAAGGTAACATGGAAGTCGGAAACCACCACCACTGTAACCAAGGGAAGTAACCCGCCTCCAAGACCAAGATGTCTGCAGAGTGTGAGAGTGTTGAACTCGTGCGAACTCGAGCGTGAAGAATTTATATAAGATGTTTTACGCACAGCAAGTATTAAAATGAGACCAATATTGCGAATTTTATGTTTTTATTCTTCCGACAGAGAGGTCAGCAAATGTGACACGTCGGCGGATACGACAGAAATAAAAAAAAAATCGAAAATCCAATTTTATTTTTATTTCACTTTTGGCAAAATGAAGGTCGGCGGATCCGTAAACCAATCAATAAAAAAAAAAGGCCTTATCTTGCAGTTTGTGAGTTGGCGAAGTGTTTCAGATTTTATGTGCCATAAGAACCGGGCCGAATAGCCTCTACATGTAGGTTTCAATGCTCGAAACAGGATCGCACATGACAGGGGTCGAAATTTACACCTGTCTACCTGTCTCTGACAGGTAATTTTTGAAAGACACAGGTAGAGAAATAAAGTACCTGTCTCTATTGACAGGTAGCCAATAATTTTGTTTTGGTGTTCAAAATATATCTTCAACAAAATTCATTCAAAACACCTGCTAATAAGTGCAAGTAAACAAGGTGTCATTAATTTATTAGTGTTTTGCAACATCTAACTTTGTCATTAATCTCGAGTTACATGTACATGACAATTTCAACGATTGCATGTTCAGGTAATTCTCAACGGTGACAGGTAAACAGTTTGGTCACCTGTCTCGTGTGACAGGTAAATTATTTTGAATATTTCGACCCCTGACATGAGTGGTGAAAATACTGTATATTACTTATATGGGTCGGGGGTATCAGTTGATTTAAAAAAGACTTTATAATCTAAATATCCAGTGTTCTGGAAACCAGGTCCCTTAAAAACTGTTAGGTCCACCAGCACATGGTCATGGGAAGTTTGCTGAGGCTGTCCGCTTTCAATGAATGAGTTTGACACTTCCTACACAAGTTTCGTATGATTTGAGGATGTGCATGTGGTATTTGTGACATGAAATATAATATATAAATCATACATCCAATAAATATCTCATATTCTGATTGCTGCTGTGCTGTGTTTCTGTAGAAATTGCTAAAATTTTATGGGAAGCTGTTAGATTATCATGAAGCACTGCTATTGACTTGCATTTGGATTACTTCCCTCGAATCCAGTCTTCGTTTGAACTGTCAACTATTTATTGTAGGTGCGAAGTTTAAACATGTTAAATCAGAGGATGGAACTGCTGTCAAAACCACAGTGCATTTGTCATAAAGTTACTGATTATTGATTAAAATGTCATTCTTTTCGATGAATTCTATTTATTCATTTATTTATCAGGTATTACCTGTATTCCAAGACCAGAGTAGGTTATTATATGCACCAAAGAGACTTGGCAAAGGCTAGAAGGAAATTTGAAAATGGCCATTCTAAAACAGAACCAACCAAATTCAATGGTAAGTTAACACTCACCAATCAAGACACCCTCAATACAAGATCAAGAAATCCAGTAACCCTATGGGTCTTTTCATACATGTAAAAGAATTTTCATTGAGAAATAGTTGATGAGGACAAACTAATCCAATTGAGCTTGGCATGACCTTCTCACTCCCCTGATTCTCAAATCACTTTCCTACAAGTCATCTAGAAAAATATTACTTGTCCAATGCGAAGCTCATATCATTTCATGTTTTTTATAAGTTTGAAGTTCTATAAGATGGTTCAAATTTGGTCCCCTAATAACAGCTTTACAGAGAGGTTATACTCTGCATGTGTCCTACTATTCTGAATACCAGTACATGCACCTCATAACTCCATACAACCCAATGCTTCCAGCTGCATGCATGTATTCCAGTACCTTCGGATTCCTGGATTCTCTGACTCCTTTTTTCAATCTACATGGTCCTTGGGTTCAAAAGACGAGTTTCTAATGACATGAATGAGTAAATGTTTGAGTTCTGGTATTTGCTCCACAGGATGGCACAGTGTTGAACATAGAAGTGCCGATAATCAAATTGTGGCTTCCTGATATCGGTCTCACATGATTCGCGCAGTACTAAGATGAGATCTACTCTGAGTCTGGGTAGTCAATTTTCGTCTCTCCCTTAATTGGCTGCAACATGGAGGCATGTTTTAATCTGTGATCACTGTGATTAATCTGTGATAAATTTGGTAAATATGCATCAATTTACCATACTAATTGAAGAAAAGGCCATTATTCTTATCTTACATGAAATATTTTGTCAAATTGAGTTGGAAATATGTCAAGATATTGCTACATGTAGTTACGGTAATTCCCCATATAATTTGATCACCGGAAGTGCCGCAAAAATGGCATATATCTGGCAATATTCTTCATGACACCAGCTACAAAGTGTCACATTTTGTCATCATATTTGATTTTTCTTCAATTTAAATGAACAATGGAAATGTTACTTTTACTCTGTGTTTGAACAACAGAGTTGAAAAGTGAACTTACTGTGATTGAATTACATTTGTATCAGGGGATTTACCGTACAAGAGATATTGTTCCACGTTGAAGCAGGGAGCAACAAAAACCAACAACACAGAAATCCACTGTTGAAGTCCAAAGTAGGTCACACCTCAATGCACACTCCATATGAGACCGATGTCGGGAAGCTTCCAGTGGGAGACTTGCACAATACCAACTGTCCAATAAGATTTATAATTGCCACTTCCTTTTTACTAATTTTGGAACAGTTAACCAATCAACTGACAGAAATACCACTTTCGGTTTCACTTCTGGTCCTATCCTGCATCATCATACACGTAGCATTGTTGAGTTCAGTGGGATGCTCCCTTAATTTTGGGTCATGACATCCAAATGTTTTGATGATACAATGTTCAGTGTTTAATAAGCATACATTCGCCTGACATTGATGTTGGTACCACCTGGTTGGCAAGCAGGAGTACATACCCATTACTTAGACTGGTTGCAGGGAAACTTCTCTGTTGACCAAGTTGATGCTGTGTATTCAGGTTTACAGATATTACCCATTGCAATCCTGGCTGACAACTATTCCTATCTGATCATGGACACCATCAACAAGACTGCTGTTTGTGTGGACCCTGCTGATGCTCAAGCTGTTCAGGTACATGTACGCCATATTATTATATAGTAGAAAGAACATGATGGAAGGAACGCTATGTGCAGTGTATGCGTCCATGTTCCTGAGTAGTGGTATGAACGGAGTTGTATGTGCCGTGCATGCGTCCGTGCTCTTGGGTAGCAGTATGAATGGAGTTGTATGAGCCGTGGATGTGTCTGTGCTCGTCAATATTAGTATGAAATGAGTGTCCTTGCCCCTGGATAGTAGTATAAATGGAGTTCTATGAGCAGTAGTAGTATGAAAGGAGCGGTATGAGTCATGCATGTGTCCATGTCCCTCAGTAGTAGTATGAAAGGAGTGGTATGAGTCATGCATGTGTCCATGTCCCTCAGTAGTAGTATGAAAGGAGTGGTATGAGTCATGCATGTGTCCATGTCCCTCAGTAGTAGTATGAAAGGAGCGGTATGAGCCATACATGTGTCCATGCCCCTCAGTAGTAGTATGAAAGGAGCGGTATGAGCCATACATGTGTCCATGCCCCTCAGTAGTAGTATGAAAGGAGCGGTATGAGCCATACATGTGTCCATGCCCCTCAGTAGTAGTATGAAAGGAGCGGTATGAGCCATACATGTGTCCATGCCCCTCAGTAGTAGTATGAAAGGATTGGTATGAGCCATACATGTGTCCATGTCCCTCAGTAGTAGTATGAAAGGAGTGGTATGAGTCATGCATGTGTCCATGTCCCTCAGTAGTAGTATGAAAGGAGTGGTATGAGTCATGCATGTGTCCATGTCCCTGAGTAGTAGTATGAAAGGAGTGGTATGAGTCATGCATGTGTCCATGCCCCTTAGTAGTAGTATGAAAGGAGCCATATGAGTCCAGCATGTGTCCATGTCCCTCAGTAGTAGTATGAAAGGAGTGGTATGAGTCATGCATGCGTCCATGCCCCTTAGTAGTAGTATGAAAGGAGCCATATGAGTCCAGCATGTGTCCATGTCCCTCAGCAGTAGTATGAAAGGAGCGGTATGAGCCATACATGTGTCCATGCCCCTCAGTAGTAGTATGAAAGGAGCGGTATGAGCCATACATGTGTCCATGCCCCTCAGTAGTAGTATGAAAGGAGTGGTATGAGCCATGCATGTGTCCATGTCCCTCAGTAGTAGTATGAAAGGAGTGGTATGAGTCATGCATGTGTCCATGTCCCTCAGTAGTAGTATGAAAGGAGTGGTATGAGTCATGCATGTGTCCATGCCCCTCAGTAGTAGTATGAAAGGAGTGGTATGAGTCATGCATGTGTCCATGTCCCTCAGTAGTAATATGAAAGGAGTGGTATGAGTCATGCATGTGTCCATGTCCCTCAGTAGTAGTATGAAAGGACTGGTATGAGTCATGCATGTGCCCATGCCCCTTAGTAGTAGTATGAAAGGAGCCATATGAGTCCAGCATGTGTCCTGTCCCTCAGTAATAGTATGAAAGGAGCATGTGTCCGTGTCCCTGGCTAGTAGTATGAAAGGAGTGGTATGAGCAATGTATGTATCTGTGCCCCTCAGCAGTAGTATGAAAGTGGTGACTTAATCACCCTGTGGGAGAATGGTTCACATGTAGATAGACAAGTTATATATCTTACTTACGGTGTTTGGATACCTTTCTTCTGTATGCTGCAAGTCATAAACAGTTCTGTTCTGGCGGGTGGTTGGGTGGTTTCAGGTTCCTGTTGCTTCAATGCAACTTGCTGAGAAGCAGCAGGAACTTGATAATGTGAGGTCTAGCACTGTAATATCATTTGTCTTTTTTGCACCATGTAAGCGTTCTGTCTGTGTCTTGTGCGCTATCCTCAGTGTTTTATAGGGTGGATGGAGGGTGTCTGGTTCCATGCTGCTTCAAAGATTTCTTCTTGAAGTAGCAGGAACACAACTGGGCTGGGTAGTGCTTGGTTGGTTCGTTGTGATATAGTTGAAATATTGTTGAAAGCGACGTTAAATTCTATTCACTCACCAGTTCTGTTCTGACTGAAGCTATCCATCAACATAATCACATAGATGTATTTGAACCCGCATGACAAAACTTGTTCTGAAAAATAGGTTCTGCTAAACCTCCTGTCCATGCTGAGGTGAATATCATTGCAGACAAACAATTCATGATAAACTATTGGTTTGATT
This sequence comes from Hanleya hanleyi, assembly GCA_036873755.1. Classification (NCBI taxonomy): domain Eukaryota; kingdom Metazoa; phylum Mollusca; class Polyplacophora; order Lepidopleurida; family Hanleyidae; genus Hanleya; species Hanleya hanleyi. The sequence goes on from JAVTVY010050913.1 coordinate 14,060, forward strand.
TGCAAGTACATAGGTCACCTTAATGTTGGTAAATACTCTGAACAATTCCAGAAACAACACTTGTGAATGATGGAATTTATATTGTATTGTATACATGTATATCCTCTAATAATTCAGTCACTGGCAAAGTTGGAAAAATTCAACAACATTGCAGGGCTTCCACTTGCCCTATTCTTCCTATTTTTCTCTATATTTTCTGCTCTCCCCTATTTTTCCTATATTTTCTCAAATTTCACCGATTTTGCCCTATTATTCCTATATTTTCAGGATTATTCGCACAGCTCGGACCTTGTATTTATTGTGACACATATACACGAATAGTTGGCTCATTTAGATCCTTCAAAATAAGAACGCGACCGAGTCGGAAGTGTCCAAACTAACTTGTACTGTGGAGGCCATTATCTTTTGTTGTTTTTGGAGAAAAACACTGATCCTATGAGATTGTAATTTTAACAAGTAATTATCCCTATTGGTGACTGAAATGCCCTGTTTTCTGTCTGGATTTTGCCCTATATTTTCCCTATATTTTGGTCAATATATTCCTATATTTGCCCTATATATTTTGGCTATTATGTCCCTCTATTTTGCCCCATATATTTTGGCTATTATGTCCCTCTATTTTGCCCTATATATTTTGGCTATTATGTCCCTCTATTTTGCCCTATATATTTTGGCTATTATGTCCCTCTATTTTGCCCTATATATTTTGGCTATTATGTCCCTCTATTTTGTCCTATATATTTTGGCTATTATGTCCCTCTATTTTGTCCTATATATTATGGCTATTATGTCTCTCTATTTTGCCCTATATTTTGGCTATTATGTCCCTATATTTTGGCTATTATGTCTATTTTGCTCTATATATTTGGCTATTATGTCTCTCTATTTTGCCCTATATATTTTGGCTATTATGTCTCTATTTTGCCCTATATATTTTGGTATTATGTCTCTATTTTGCCCTATATATTTTGGCTATTATGTCTCTATTTTGGCCTATATATTTTGGCTATTATGTCTCTATTTTGCCCTATATATTTTGGCTATTATGTCTCTCTATTTTGCCCTATATATTTTGGCTATTATGTCTCTCTATTTTGCTCTATATATTTTGGCTATTATGTCTCTCTATTTTGCCCTATATATTTTGGCTATTATGTGTCTATTTTGCCCTATATATTTTGGCTATTATGTGCCTCTATTTTGCCCTATATTTTGGCTATCGGTCAGTGGGAGCCCTGACATAGTAATAAATTTGATCACCATCTAGTCATTCATATAATGGATTATCTGCATGATTTTGGACCATTCTGTCAACTTCCTGTTCTAATAAATTTGATCACCCCCTGATTTTATGGTGGGAAATTCTACTTCCTGTGATTGAATTATTAGAGGGATTTACCAAATATATGCAAAACCTTGGGTACCGTATCGTAAACTGGTTTGGTGTCATGATACATATACACATGTCGAGATACATTTACATGAATTCTTATGTGCCATATTGGATTCTGAAGTATATTTTCAATACTGGATATTTTCTCTGGGAACTCAGCCCGAGGGGAGTGTTAGCAGCTGATCTCCAGCCGAGCTCGCTGCAATTTAATTGTAGACTAACTCGCGACAATGTCTTCTTTCAGGCAGCCATTGAAGCCCATTCCGTTACGCCTGTGGCTATCTTGACCACTCATAAGCACTGGTAAGTCAATTATCCCAAACACTATATTATCATTCATCGTTCATTTCTCGCTAATAGTACGTGCTGCTGGCAGCTTCTCTTATATTAACCCCTTTCACCCCTGCGGTTGGCGCATGGACAAGTCCGGGCAATCAGCAAGAGAGGGTCAATTCTGGCATTCAGGGGTACAAGGGTGCTTGGTAATAATATCTAGGACGAAGAACACTTGTGGCTATTTCTCAGCCTCATTTCAAACGTCTAGATCCCCTTCATTACTCCAGTAATGGATGAATAGGTGCATTCAAGCACAAATTTAGTTGGACTCGTTGCCGTGGTAATGAGAGTGTGAAGAGACCGATAGAGTTGTGCCCCCTGTCTTGATCTGCATGTACACACCCTTCCATCCTTGTGGTCATTGAACAAGGTTATATTTTGCTATCACTATCTCCATCCATCCGTCTGTATGTCTGTCCATCTGTTAACTTTTCTTGTTCGAGCTATATCTCCAGTTCCCGATTATGGATTTATACTAAATGTTGGGTATACATTGCCCATTGGACAAAAAAAGAACTCTATTTATTTTGAGGTCAAAGGTCAAGATCCAGGTTACTTAGTATTTATTTGTCAAAACTGTGGGTATATTGTAATGAGAACCATATTTATTTTGAGGTCATATGTTGGGGCCAATTGATTCAGAAAAATTCAAAGAAATTGAGAACTTTTGGTATCAATCTACCTCACCCACGAGGCAAAGCAGAGGTCTATTTAATTTGAGGTCGAGAGCTCAAGGTCACATTGGCCAGAAAATGTGTGAAAGAAATGGAAATTGTGAAGTTCATTTCCTAACTCCAGTGTAGGGATGTGGATATTATGATGAAATTTCAAGTATACCTCACACAAGAAGCATTGATTTAACTGAATCTCTGTCCAATTCTTCATCCATTTGTCCAATTCTTCATCCATCTGTCTGTAAACGTTTATTGTCTGTGTGATTGGTACTAAACCTTGGTTTTCCCTAAGGGACATAGAATAACTCTATTAAAGGTGAGGTCAATAGGTCAATGCCAAGGTCACTTCAGTTGAAAATCTGAAAAAAAGGATTTTGTTTGGTACAAAACTGTGTTTTCCTTGATTATCAAATGTGAATCATTGCAGCAGTTGAGTGAGCAAAACTGAAATAGATGTCCTCAGAAAATCCTTTTTAATTTAACTTTTTAATTTAACTTTTTAATTTAGATTTCTATTTTATTTGCAAGAATGGATTTGAGGTACATGGAGATACAGTAATTGGCAGGTGAAATGCAGACCAGATTAAACAAATTCTTGGAGTACATTTTCATGTACATGTACATGAGGAGAATTTGTTTTACATTAAACTGTACATGATGCATTAGAGCTGAAACAAATGGCAAATTTTGGCATTCAAAGCTTCGACAGTACTATTCGAATAGTCGATGGACATTGGTGGGTACTATGATTATAGCTTCCTGTGTTATTTGATTTAATTACCACAAATAAAAGAAAAACCAAGGAAGAGTAATTAATAATTATGATCAACCCAGCTGAACTTGATTGCCAGATGTGAACAACAACAACAATGTGGCTCGTATCTGTACTGAGCACAGGCATCAAGATTCTTTTGACAAGATTCTTATTGTGTTGATTAATTGATGGAATATACAGTTTCAGTTAGGGGAGACAGTGGAGTAAGCCATAAATGAGAAACTCCCAACTTTCGTTTTCTGCATTGAACCTTTCGGAGTGAAAAACTGAACGAGGTCATGCCGTCCATTAAGGGATCGAGATTCAAGATCGATGCTGCTGCTGTAACTTGCAATGTCCTGCAGCATTATTTATTATAATTCATTAGTGTATCAGGTACTTAGAAGTTAATCCAAGATTTTACAGTGCCCTAGACCATGTGCGTGTTGCAATGTTAAGGGGTCATCCCGAATATTCGAATGTAATTTTGCTCTTCCAATGTTCGGAATTTTAGCATACTGTAAATGTATTCAGCTAATCATCTCATGTACTAAATTACATGTATATCCCAAGCTATCCATGCAAATCATGGTGGTTGCCATTGAACATGAAAATTAAGCAAAAAATAAGCAGGAAATGTAGCAAAATAACAGTTTTTGCCTGGAGTCAACAAAGCCGAAATGAACTATTGATCCGATGAAAAAATATACAAGAGTTTATGTTTATTATCTGTTTCAGGGACCACAGTGGAGGGAATAGTGACTTGAAGCGTTTGTATCCAGAGATGAGGGTGTATGGGGGAGCTATGGATAATATACCTGCTGTTACTCAGTAAGTCATGGATAATACACACACTGTCACATGTACTTAGTAAGCCATGGTTATATCTGCTGTTACTCAGTAAGTCATGGATAATACACACACTGTCACATGTACTTATTCAACCATGGTTATACCTGCTGTTACTCAGTAAGTCCTGGATAATACACACACTGTCACATGTACTTAGTAAGCCATGGTTATACCTGCTGTTACTCAGTAAGTCATGGATAATACGTACACTGTTACATGTACTTAGTAAGCCATGGTTATATCTGCTGTTAATCAGTAAGTCATGGATAATACGTACACTGTCACATGTAATTATTCAGCCATGGTTATATCTGCTGTTAATCAGTAAGTCATGGATAATACACACACTGTTACATGTACTTATTCAGCCATGGTTATATCTGCTGTTACTCAGTAAAGTCATGGATAATACGTACACTGTTACATGTACTTAGTAAGCCATGGTTATACCTACTGTTACTCAGTAAGTCCTGGATAATACACACACTGTCACCAGGGTTTCATACACGTCGTGTTTTGACACCGGTATTCGGTGTCAAAACTCCCGTAAAAACTCAATTTTGCCACCAAAAAACTAAAGTCTGAGTGTTTTAGAAGGGAAAAACTGAAATTTTGGGAAAAAACTGAAGTCTCCAAAGGCCAATACTTCGTAATTTCTTAATTTATAATCGAAAGATACTGCGGACAAACAATCGGGAAATGGGGAATACCAGAAAAAAATAGGTCGGCATCTTCGGTCATTTCCGTGTGATTCGGTACCGCTCAGTTAAACTTCGGTTTGCCGACCGCTAATTATTCATGTCCGTTTCCCGAACTGTTATCGGGGTCATGCCGTCGGTAACCCTAAAGCCTGTAATCATACTAAATGTATGTGGAGGTTTCCGAATTGCGCTGTGTGCATGGCGAAAAAAAAATAGCTGGGAAAGTTTGACACGTGGGAATGAATAAGCCCCCAAAGACGTCTAACTCTCCTTGGAATGGACTGGTAAATATCTGACCATCGCTGAATAGTATTTATGATAAAGCAGACGATGTAATCTTCGCATAGGGCATTTGTTTTCACTCAAAGTTGAACGATCTTGTCGTGTTGTTGTTGTAAAGAAACTGGCATGTCGTTCGCATCCCCGTTCGCATGTACGCATTGTACGATGTTGAAACTGAAACCAAAGTTTGATAGTACCGTAGTTTATAAAGTTTAAATGGATAATTCAAAGACAGCGAACTGATTTAGCCACAATATAAACCTGACTAGATCATTCTGTGATTTAAAGATACATAAAGAAGACTTGAAAAATTTTTATACTGTCAAAACTTTTTTTAAATTTAATGAGATGGTGCAAACATGGAGGTAAAATCGGATCCGATTATTACCTCCATGGTGCAAACAAACCAAAACAACTGAAGTTGATTTTTAAAATTACTAGACTAGGCATCCATTTTCTGGCATTGAATTTAACTGATCTGTCTATTATCCTGAAACAAGTGTCCCACATTAGGGCAGCACAGAAACATTTCAAATGCTTGCCCCATCAACAAAAGTCTGGCGTACTGCATTTACATGATTTAGGTCAAACGACACGTTATGGGCAAATCCATTCTTTCAATAAGGGTGGTCAAGTCAAACTGTTTGGCACTTATTTGCAGCCTTCAATAACCAAACATGGTAAACTTATGTATCTGTCTAGAGTCCGCATTAATTATCCTATCAAAAGTGAGCCAGCTGCCTTCGCGCAATAGTTTACAAAATTGTGCGCCTTTTCAAGCAGAATTCTCTAATTCATTTCATTTTATGAGTTTATGGTCGCCAAGGACTAGCTGCAGTTATGACAATTGCTTGTCTTCAATCGTGTATTTTTTTTGGCATTGTCTTTTCATCTCTCTTTTTTTAATTTCTCTTTTGAATCTAACCCTGGAGTTGTACTGGACTTTTAATTTTAGTCTGAATATTTGACAAATTTCACATCAAATCTTTTGAAAAAGTTTAAATTCCCACGCAAAAATTATAATGTAAGATTTTGAAAGGGAAGTCTGGTCCAGATCCAAGTGGTTTTTAATTAGCGTAGCTGAAACGTTTCAAAACTTGCATACTTAATTGGACATCATTTGCAAGCCAGGAACTGATACATCATGATTCGATTTCATTCAAAATTACTAAGTTTGTAATTTTAAAAATTAATTTGAATTGCCTTGTGTATTGTGCTGAAAATAGATGGTATCTTAGACCTTGGTAAATTAAGAACATAAAACTGAAGATGTTAAATTATCTGTTTGTTGCTTTATTTTCACAATTCAAATACATAGCGGTATTGACAGGCTCCATTGATGGTCATATGAAAATTTGTTATATACATTACTCATGGCGGTTGCAAAATTAGAAATAAACTCAATAGAAGTCTGTCGGCCGGCGACAAAAACGTAAAAATACTCAATTCAGGTGAAAAAAATATTGAATTTTCAGTATCCGGTGGCAAAAATTTGGACTTCTATGAAACCCTGTGTCACATGTACTTAGTAAGCCATGGTTATACCTGCTGTTACTCAGTAAGTCATGGATAATACGTACACTGTTACATGTACTTAGTAAGCCATGGTTATACCTGTTGTTACTCAGTAAGTCCTGGATAATACACACACTGTCACATGTACTTAGTAAGCCATGGTTATACCTGCTGTTACTCAGTAAGTCATGGATAATACGTACACTGTTACGTGTACTTAGTAAGCCATGGTTATATCTGCTGTTAATCAGTAAGTCCTGGATAATACACACACTGTCACATGTACTTAGTAAGCCATTGTTATATCTGCTGTTACTCAGTAAGTCATGGATAATACACACACTGTTACATGTACTTAGTAAGCCATGGTTATATCTGCTGTTACTCAGTAAGTCCTGGATAATACACACACTGTCACATGTACTTAGTAAGCCATGGTTATACCTGCTGTTACTCAGTAAGTCATGGATAATACGTACACTGTTACATGTACTTAGTAAGCCATGGTTATACCTGCTGTTACTCAGTAAGTCATGGATAATACACACACTGTCACATGTACTTAGTAAGCCATGGTTATATCTGCTGTTATTCAGTAAGTCATGGATAATACACACACTGTCACATGATGTAATTATTCAGCCATGGTTATACCTGCTGTTAATCAGTAAGTCATGGATAATACACACACTGTCACATGTACTTAGTAAGCCATGGTTATATCTGCTGTTACTCAGTAAGTCATGGATAATACACACACTGTCACATGTACTTAGTAAGCCATGGTTATATCTGCTGTTACTCAGTAAGTCATGGATAATACACACACTGTCACATGTACTTAGTAAGCCATGGTTATATCTGGTGTTACTCAGTAAGTCATGGATAATACACACACTGTCACATGTACTTAGTAAGCCATGGTTATATCTGCTGTTACTCAGTAAGTCATGGATAATACACACACTGTCACATGTACTTAGTAAGCCATGGTTATACCTGCTGTTACTCAGTAAGTCATGGATAATACACACACTGTCACATGTACTTATTCAGCCATGGTTATATCTGCTGTTACTCAGTAAGGCATGGATAATACACACACTGTCACATGTACTTAGTAAGCCATGGTTATATCTGCTGTTACTCAGTAAGTCATGGATAATACACACACTGTCACATGTACTTAGTAAGCCATGGTTATATCTGCTGTTACTCAGTAAGTCATGGATAATACACACACTGTCACATGTACTTAGTAAGCCATGGTTATATCTGCTGTTACTCAGTAAGTCATGGATAATACACACACTGTCACATGTACTTAGTAAGCCATGGTTATATCTGCTGTTAGTAAGTCATGGGTAATAGTGAGCGCGCCGGTCGTTCGCGAAGCGAACTCAATAGGCAACATGTGTACTTATGAGAAATGCACACAACTCCATGGATAACTGTACCCTAACGAATCTTTTTTCACGGTATATCCGGTTTACATCTGGGTACTCGTCGTATTAGGGGGTCATTTTGAATATTGCATCTCGGAAATCAACATTTGGTTTTCTTCTAGAGACTATTATTTGCACTTCGTGACTGAATAAAATCCCCTTCAAAAATATAAGAACCACCAATAAAGTTGGAACGAAAAATATATTGTTATTGAAAAAACAACACCCCGTCCGGAAATAAGGGCGTCGTCTGCTCATTGATTGACAGCTGTCAGGCAAAGTAACCTCTTCATTGAGATTTGTGTTGAAGTCACAAGGTCAGTTTAGGCCACTGTATATATCAGTGTTGACGTTGTAAATTCCTGTAGATTATATCCGTATTTTTTAAACTCTAAATAGATTTTTCTGTTGGACAATATTCATAAATATCTCCCCCCTGTTTTGCGGTAGCGATAATCTACGTCATTACCATCTCATGAATATGCACGTCACTGGTATTGAGAATTTAAGCTTTTATGAATAGCCGTGTTTCAGGCATAGATCAGAAATCTATATATATAAACTACCGACATACTATTCAATATCTCCCAGAAAGTAATTCTATGACACAAACACATCTTTTTCATAACAAAACACAACCAAATCGGTCTCTTAAAAAGTTTACACTTGAAAGTTTTCTTTTGACTGGTAGTTGAGGGGAGGTAACTTTATCAACCAGTGTTACATTATGTCCCCTGGTGTGACTTGAGAAATTATTAACATAGCCTTATTAAAATGCTATTAACTCAGTGAATAAGGTTATGAAATAATATTGAGCTTTCAGTAGGGTATTTGAATTTGTTTTTTACATATATATATTGAAGCTACAAAAAACAGAGAGAGAAAAAAAATCTTACAATATGGATGAACACAGTTATTCCAAATCAAATGTGTCAAAGAATCACATACAATGATTACAAGAAGAGAAATTTGTTCCATCCACTCTGCACTGTTGGAAAAGGAACACAATTATGTCAAGGTTTCTACATCAGAAAGTGTGAACGCAACAGCTGCTTGCACTTTTGTGCAACAATCCGGCCAAGTTTTAGATGTTCCAGAGATGGAAATTGCTTTTTTTTCACTGTATTAGCTCAGCTCTCCATGGTGATATTTCACGGCATAGGTACTGTAGATTTGTTCTTGACAACTGGCGGGACTGACAAAATGATGTGTTGCTTCATCATGATAAACATTCCCAATCCCAACAAAGTTACAGGAAGAACATGGTGCTAGGTAATGGGTGCTTGGACAACAGCTTGTGAAATACATGCTGCAACTAAAATCCTGCAGCACAACATTTGTGTATGGCTAAAAGGGACAAAATCCAACCCGAACACCCACCTTCCTGAAGCCTGCATCAGTGTACATGAATATTCTGCTGATAAACCAAAAACAGAGACCATAAATCTTTTATTGGACAGGAATCATATTGGTCAATGATTAATTTCTGACAAATAATAACAATTATTTTTATCAGTCTAGATGCCCATCACTTAACTCTACACTTATACCAGTGCAGAAAAACCTTAAGTCCTGAGCGCCCTCTTCATCAGTGATTATTAGACTCCACCAAACACCAACTTTCTATATTCATCATATTTGAATATATTTGAAATTATCTGATCTATTACAGCTAGCCACATATCGATACCTGCTTAGACAAGAAAGAATACTGAACCTTGACAGGGGATATTTAACAGGAATGTAATTTCTTTATATTCAGTGCCGTACATTGTAAAATGAATAGTACAACTGTGGGCATTTTCTAGAATTTTTATTCATCATATTGGTTGGGCTTTATTTTGTCCAGCTCTTGTGTTTTGTCAATATCCAGTTGAAGATACATCTCACATAAATTAATAGTTGCGATTATGTAGCAGACATCATAGAAGAAGTTATTCTCCCCCAGTCCATATCATAGTTTCCACATCATAGTTTCAAAAACTATGATGTGAAACTCATAAATATGAGAATTGTATATAATAAATATAATAATATATATTTAAATATAATAAAATAAATAATAATATATAATCAAAAAGAATTTTTTTATTTTTTTATTTTATTGTAATATATAATATATTTCTTGTATTTAATAAATATATTTGAATAATATTCATTATGTGATGAAACTCCACATCATAGTTTCCAGGTTAGAATGATATTAAGGCCTACCACAACTTTCCCACACCATTTATTTATCTGCTTATTGGCTTATAGTTGGACAAGTAAAGCAGAGGCTAAATGCAGTTGGTCAGAAAAATTGGTTTGAAATAATTATTATTAGGACTGATTGACCGATACTTAAATCGAGAGTCGGTGGGGGTCGCCCTAGCCCAAAAACTTCTGGCTCGTGGTTCTGAGGGTCGTGTCCATCACTATATTTTACCAAACACAGTCGAGATTTCCCGGCTATAGAAATTCCAGGGTTTATATCCAGGGTTGACTACAAATCCATGGAATTAGGCTGGAATTATGCTGGAAACCATGGATAATGTCCATGATCACAATATTCTGGACAGCATGGACAAATTCACAATCCATAGACGATCTCCATGGACACCATGGAAATCCATGGATGATGTCCATGGACACCATGGATCATGATGTCCATGGAAACCATGGAATATGGAGAATTCAGCATGGAAATTGGACTTTATAACAAGGGACATTATAATTTCATTTCAGCAGTGACTTGCATAATCTTTTTCACTACTTGTACCAATTTTAGTAATCTCGGACAGGGGTATGTTAATTTGACACACTGCTCAAATTTTAAAGCAAAATTTCAAATACGAGTCATCTTCAACCCTGCCTATATGGTTCATACATGTACAATTTAGTTATATACAAATTGGTTACAGTATTTTTCATCACCAGAATGACCACATTATTAAAAACCACATTACCAGGTTTTACTAATTTACACTTCACATAATGTAGAATGTTCCAGTCGTAATGATTTGGAATATAAAAGACTTAGATCGCACAGTAGTATTCTAGTCTAAGAGTTTCTCTGGAAACTTATTCATTACACTCAATAATAAGCAGTACACAATGTTCTGTTATCAATGTAATGTTCTGAGACATTCACAACTTAATCCTATTCAAAGTGATTCAGAAGGGCTTCTGCACATTTCTGCAGCTGAAGGTCTGCTGCAAAGACTTGTGCCCATATTGCAGAACTTTGATAATTGTATATACTCTCTGGAATTCCTGATAATTTAATATAGTGTCTTTCAGTATTACATTAATAAGCTGACAATGAATATATTCAAGGGTACCGGTAGTAACATTTACATCCACAAAAATGGCATTGAAAAAAAACTATTATCTTGACAATTTAACACCAATAAATTAAACTAGAATGTGGCCTAACATATATTGATCCATATAATCATAGCAATTATTCATTTCATGCAGATGTTTATTATTCAAAATGATTATTCTCATGTCTCATGATGGGATCTAGTGCCTGCATATATGGACTCAGAAATCCAGATATATGCGGTTACATGGATCAGTTGTCAAAACGAGTTGATCTGCAGCAATACTGCAGGAAACATGGAAACCCTACACATGGAATCCCTGGACAGTGTCCATCCTCGTCCATCAAACCCTGGACAGTGTCCATCCTCGTCTGTGAAAACGCTGGACAATTTGTCCCTCCTTGTCCATGGAAACCCTGGATAATGTGTCCATCCTCATGACATCCATGGAAACCCTGGACAGTGTGTCCATCCTCGTCCATGGAAACCCTGGACTACCATATCCTGCCTTTCTCAAAACAAATTTTCATACCCTGGATTTAGAGCATGGAAAAACCCTGGAAAACTGTCCGAATACTCCAGGGTGTTTATAGGGTCATTTTTTTTTCCATGGAAACCCTGGAAT
>JAVTVY010050914.1:0-26699 GCA_036873755.1 Hanleya hanleyi
AACCATCTTCCCCGGAAGAGGAACTTGTAACTTTGCACAAAATTAACATCAGACCCCATCATTGTTATGCCCAAAGAAAAAAAATTCAATTTTTTTCAATTTTTTAACAATTAAATATTGAAAAAACGGAAAAAGGGGAATTAGAAGGGGGGGACAAGGGGTAGGGAAGGTTGATGGAACAGCCAAAATTTTTTTTTTATTTTAAAAACAAGGAAAAAAAGATTCATGGAGCCAAAAAAAATCTTTTTCATTTTATATGTTTTTTTAACAATTAAATATTGAAAGCAAGGCAGGGAAAAAGGGGGGGGGGGCGGGGTGGGGAGGAGGGAAGGTTGATGGAACAGCCAATCTAGGGAAGCCCCTAATGGGCCAATGAGGTCGAGTGAGGTATCAAATTGAAGCTTAGGTGAAGGGGCATCTGATGCACTGGGTATGGGATTGAACTATCACCCTTCTGCGCATGCGCGGCAGTGAAGGGGTATAAAAATAGCCTTTTTGGAGCTGGGGAAGCCTCTACTGGACCGATGGGGTATTTGCATGCGCACAATCACCCTAATTCAACCCCATACTCAGTCCATCAGATGCTCCTTCACCTAAGCTTCAATTTGATACCTCACTCGACCCTCTACCTGCAAAAAAATTTTTTTAGCTGCTTCAGGAGTGTATAAATACACTCTTTTTTAATTTGGAGGTAGTGGGTCGAGAGAGGTATCAAATTAAAGCTTAGGTGAAGGAGCATGTGATGCACTGAGTATGGGGTTGAATTAGAGTGATTCTGCGCATGCGCGGCCCCCCAAAGGTGTGAAAATATACGTTTTGGCATTTAGGGAAGCCCCTAATGCACCAATGGGATGGAGTGAGGTATCAAAGTGAAGCTTTCATGAAGGACGATGTAATGGACTGGGTGTGAGAAAAATGATGATGACGTCATGACTAGGGGCTCAGGTGGATGAAAAACTGCTACGGAGTAATAGTCTGTTAAATTTGCACTGGTAAAATCGAAAAAAGTAATAGGGATGGCCACAGCTGATACAAGTAGGCTGGATGACTGACAGGCAGGCTGGCTGGCTGGCTGATGAAGTCAGGTCAGGTAAGTCAGATTGAATACACCCTTTCCCTAAAAATCAACTCCTTTTATACATTTTACTACTAGCGGCCATCTTGTACCCACCTCCCACATCTTCCACTGGCGGCCATCTTGTACCCACCTCCCACATCTTCCACTGGCGGCCATCTTGCACCCACCTCCCACATGGCGGCCATCTTGTACCCACCTCCCACATGGCGGCCATCTTGTACCCACCTCCCACTTGGCGGCCATCTTGTACCCACCTCCCACATCTTGCACTGACTGACACTGGCGGCCATCTTGTACCCACCTCCCACATGGCGGCCATCTTGTACCCACCTCCCACATGGCGGCCATCTTGTACCCACCTCCCACATGGCGGCCATCTTGTACCCACCTCCCACATGGCAGCCATCTTGTACCCACCTCCCACATGGCGGCCATCTTGTACCCACCTCCCACATGGCGGCCATCTTGTACCCACCTCCCACATCTTCCACTGGCGGCCATCTTGTACCCCCCTCCCACATGGCGGCCATCTTGTACCCACCTCCCACATGGCGGCCATCTTGTACCCACCTCCCACATGGCGGCCAACATCTGCCATGCCCGCCTCCCACATCTTGCACACCGGCTGACACTGGCCGACATCTTGTACCCACCTCCCACATGGCGGCCATCTTGGCCACCCACCTCCCACATGGCAGCCATCTTGTACCCACCTCCCACATGGCGGCCATCTTGTACCCACCTCCCACATGGCGGCCATCTTGTACCACCTCCCACATGGCGGCCATCTTGTACCCACCTCCCACATGGCGGCCATCTTGTGCTACCTCCCCACATGGCGGCCATCTTGTACCCACCTCCCACATGGCGGCCATCTTGTACCACCTCCCACATGGCGGCCATCTTGTACCCACCTCCCACACATCACGCATGCACACCGCCCCAATACGCCCCATTTACACACTTATGACGTCACACAAGGTTCTGCGCATGCGCAGTGGGGGAGGCGCTATTTCGCCAATTTACACTTATCTCACCAGATAACATAGCAGGCATTTTTGTCTTGCCTCAGTTATGACCCTTGGCTATGTGTAAAGCATGACTCCATTAGGGTGAGAAAATCGGACAAAAATGGGAAGGTCGACCCCACCTTGTTTTCGCCTTTTCAAGTTAGCAAAGGATCCGGGAACAAGAGATCAAAATTTCATTGAAATCATTCTTAGAAATTTTTGGAAGTTAGGCTAAATTTGACCATTTTACGACTTTATAACAGGTTTTCTACGAAAAATAAAGCAAGTCTGGATGGGAATGTTCGAGCTTCAATTTTCTATAACATACCAATATGGCGTCTTAAAATAATGGTATAATCACGTTCTTTCAGAAAATATAGACATATAAGTGATTTGGGTTGAAGATTTTATGACAGATGGTGGCCGAAAAGCGGACCCATTGTCTTTCCTGCCGAATAGAAGAATCTCTGGAGGGCACCCCTAGAATATGGTTGAATAGCTCTACCACCCCGTTGGATTGGGGGTGGTAAGTCGTCGTCCATCTCTTTTTCATCCGATGGATCCGGCACATGCCCTGGAAAAAGAGGACTCTTGAACTGTCGTCCCTGGTCCGAATGGATTAATGATGGAATGCTAAATCTGCTCACATACAGATCTATCACTGCCACTGTGTGTCCTCCTCTTGGTTAGGGAGTGCAATGTCCTAATTCAACTTGAACTATTCATAAATGATGCTGACGTAATAATTTCCCTGGACCGTCAAAGTTAAATGTTCCGTAACGTTCACAGTAATACATTCCCCGAACATGCAGTCATCAGTCCATGGTGTTGTCCTTGCCACGCTGCTTCCTGTGGGTGCATGTGTCACAACTCCGACATCTCTGTATGTCATGCTCCAACCCCGTCCAACCATATGTTTGCCGAATGGTCTTCAACACCCCCAAGTGTCTCCTGGCCAGACCATTGTCGTTCACATTCAGTATCTTATTCCTTGGGGACCGTGGCACCACCAACACTTTGGACTTCATCCAGCCCCTCAAATCACACAACCACCTTGTCAGAAGGCCTCCGGTCATTGTCAGGGTGTCATAGCCTCCCCACAAAGCTTTGGTGATGATGCTAATGTTTCTCGGCAACGGTCCTCAGACGCCAGTTCAACCTTTCGATCGAGGGTTGACCAACACTGCGCCCTGTTCAATGTGTCAAGGCTGTTAACAATCCTTGAAAGAGGATAGGCACCCTCCTCTGTGATGCTGTTTAGGGCTCTATGATCGATGAAGAAGTGGGATTTACCATTCTTCTTCTTTACCAACAGCGGACAAGCGTCGTCTGTTGGAATGCTCAACCACGTCGCAGCATGTTGCTCAATCTCTTCTCTGGCATGAAGGAATGGGCAGTGCACTTCCAGCCTTTATTTGATGCTGCATGTGGGTTGTACGGCCAAGGTCATCATCATCTTTTGCCAACAGGTCAACATGTCATTTGAGCAACAGCTCGAATTCTTCCATCTTTGATGGGTTGAGACCCTCCTTAGATTTCTCCAACAGAGGTTTCAGGTGCTCTGGGCAGGTCAACGATGTCGACTTCAGCTTAGCGACGTCTCCTGTGTGGGCTGACCGACTACCGCATTGTGTATTTGTCTGCTGATTGGAAAGACTTAAGATGGCTCATGAGGCAAACATTTTGCCTTGTGACCCACCCTACTCCATTTGGCGATACCAAAAAAAAAATGTTTTCTTCATAGAAATGCTGGTATATGCGCGCATTGGGAACAAAATCAGTGTTTTATTTATAGAAATGACATGAGAACAGAAAAAGCATGGTTTCACAGGTGAAAATCTAGTGTATGTGTACAAATTTATCCAATAATCGAGCAATCAAGCACAGTAAATTGCAGTTTGAGAGTACAAAATAGAATAAAAATATGCATGTTTGCCCCACGAGCCACCTCAATAAATCCTTCTCAAATTAAGTTGGAGCGATATGCAAGAGATGGGATAAATTTGATGTCTGGCGACTAAAAACCAACCATATGACTCTACAGGAAAGTTTCACTCAGCACTTACCGAGAATACGGTGGATTTTCAGACCTAGCGTTAGTATCTCAGCCGCACTTTTATTGCAGCTGTTCATGTGGAGACGATGAAGTAGCCACATGGCCCCTAGCACCGGCTTAAGCGGAATTAGATACGCTAGCACGGGAGCTGTGATGACAGCTCAAATCAGCTCAAATGAATAACTGATGAATGTCTGATGGAATAAATGCCTCAACATGGGGTAAACCTGATAGTGCAAGAATACACAGAAAAACTAACCTGTAATGCCCGACATCGTACGGCTTACATTTCCCATCAAAACAATAAACCTACATAAAGGTATAATCACCTACATAAAGGTGTAATAAATAAATAATAAACCTACATAAAGGTGTAATTTCACAAGGTGTAATCAGGGATATCTCACTCTATACCCTTGCTGTCACTTGGGGTTGTGTTTCATTCACTCATGACAATGATAGGCATGCTAGGTGGTGCTACGTGTGGCAATCTTTAAATTTCGTTTCTAGACAATTGAGTTAGGACTAAACAAATTCTTTCCTAATCAGCTACGTTGATACCCTGCCACAATACATCACTTCTGATTGGCCTTCATCCACCTATGGCAATGAGTGGTGCAACCTGGGGAGTGTTTCAGGATAATAAATGACTCGAGGGATTCTTACAAATTCGCTTTGCATATGCCCCACAGTATCCCTTTTCCTTGCGTTTTGTTTCCATCATATAAGAAAACACAACATATGACTACATATAAGGATCCATTCAACCAAGAAATGAAAAGTAAGCTTATTGCATTTGATGTTCCTGTTTGAAGAATAAAACATGACGAACTGCCCCATAGAATTGGTGCTACCTCCAGTTCAGATTAGACATTGAAACTACAAAGATAATTTATCGAGTAGTTTATTTGCTTTATTATAAAAGTAAAATCCTTTACATTCTGACTCTCCATGATAATTTGTTTATACAGGATTTACATTGCGAATAGTAATAAATATTAAATATCTATATTTATGCTTTAAATACCAAGTATATGTATCAAACACATAAACTCTAGTCATGTACAATTTTACCACATAGTTAATCCTAGTACTGTAAGTTACAACTTCTTTTTCCTTATTGGACTTTTCTTGGTATCGTTCATGATATGACAGAACTAGAAGTTCACATTGACAAATGCGGATAAAACCAAATGATCACGGGATAATATTTTGAATAAACTATGTATCTACTGTATATATTACTGACAGTTTATTTCTTTTCCTGGAGGATCAATATCAAAATTCTTGTATGTCCTAGAATGTCCTAAATTGAGGCCATCCAGTGAAGAGAAACAGAAACATACCCTATTTCTTCTAATTTTTCGAACGGCATTTTTAGACTTAGAAGCAGAAAAAAACACATCTTTATGTCAACTGAGGCTAAGAACTGTGGCATGGATATGTTATTTATCCCAAGAACTGAAAATGTAGCTGGTGAAATTTGTAGAATGTCAGCAGAATTTTTCTCCACAGATGCCTGAAGTTGAGTTTTGCCGTCTGAATATTTAGAAGAAATAGGGTAGGTTGTTACAATAGTAGACTGAGCAAAGTCACAAATTCATGACGAGGAGTCGCACCTGTACTTTCCCACCACTTCACCTCCTGGGGATGTTTACTTCATGGTACCCTTGTCTTGTGTGAAGAGTGGACCATTCATAACCTCAGTTCTCATTCCCAGCATGCTAATTCTGTGATGATGTAGACTTGGTATGACTTATTAACACACACAGCTAGACTCTTCTTATTATTGTCACACAATTTTGACATCGTACCAAGGGACTTTTTTACACCCTGAGATTAGACTGATTGACCATTTACAACATTTACAGTAATGATTTATACAGCTCATGATAATAAAATAATGTCCTTTAGTTGCTGTTGGATAGGAAACCTTTACCACCCTACTGACATGACTGATGTATGTTAACAATACACTTGTGATGAAGATGCTGGCATGATGTTGACTCTCCTATTCAGTGGTGTCATGTTACTGGTGAGCCATGATAAGGAGAATGTTTGAGTGTCTCCAGAAACATGCTTTCTTCCATTAGAAATTCTTTATCCTGAAAACAAGAATTACAAACAAATATTATTGATTGTACAAGTGGTGTAGTCAAGAGTTTTACAATGTGTTACATCCATATCTATGAGCATTCTCCCCCTGACTGCATTGAGCAGAAAAATACGGCGCACATGCATATTCAGTTTTCATGAATTTGAGTGAGCGAGTGAATCGGGTTTAACATCGCTTTCAACGTTTTTTCAGCTATATCACGACGGGGAAGGGAAGGTAGGGAAGGGGGAGGGTCGGGTGTACCTACAGAGCAGATCTAATGCTGCCATTTTGAAGTGCTGTCCCACTGAAATATCATGCCGTAGGCAGACATGACATCCCACTCAGTCACATTGTACTGTCACCGAGCGAACCAGTCCTTGTTCTATCCTCTTAATGCTGAGCGTAAGCGAGGAAGCAACAAGTTTCATGTCTTTGGTATGACACGGCCTGGGATTGATCGACACAGGAAGCATATGAGAGAGATGACAAATGCACCCCGTATATCTTATAGAACAAGCCGAGTAGCTCTCTGTTTTGTCTGACAGTGCACATCTACAAGTTAGAAAGCATCTTCTGTGTAAATTTCGAATTTTGGTGATTCAATAGTAGCCGAGATATCATCCGTACAAGTTTTAAAATTGTCGATCAAATAGTAATCGAGATTTGGACCGGACAAGGATATATCAATGTTGATAATAAGGGCCATAACTCTGGGGAGAATCACCGAAACGGGCAAAAAACACTGATAGTGCACATGCAAAGTACTACGCATCTTTCATGTAAGTTTTGAACTTGTTTGTCAATTAAGGAGGGAGATGCAGACCGGGCAACATTGTACTATAGCATACATCGGGGTGTTGTCGATAAAGGGTCGCAACTCATGAAAACGGGAAAATAATCTGATAATGCACATCTACATTGCCGTTGGCATCTTCCATGTAAGTTTCGAAGATGTCGATCCAATATTGGCCGATACATCGGCCATGCGGACAGAGAGAATGACGGACAGACAAAGTGATTCATAATAATTCAGATGTCAGGAGATACCCACTTAAGACTGGATTACTCGGTGAGCACTACAGATAAGCCACACCTGAAGTGAAGGATAAATTTTCACAAACCGCTCTATCCAAGTTCAAATAATTTAGTTCATTTGACAAAACTGTCACTGAATGCTAATTGCCTGAATGAATAGTTTCAGAAAATATATAACTCGTTTTACAGCATGTCTAACATATTATTTGATTCTATGTGGATACACAAGAACTCACCTTCTCTGCCTGAATTTTCCACATTCGGATAGAGCGATCAGCTTCTATAGAGGCTGTAATAACTCCCACGGTGTTAGCAGACACCTGGACCCCTGGTCGTACCATCAATAGGTCAGTCCTCAGAGGAGAAGACAGGGGGACACCCGATGGAGTAGTCACATCTACAATCAAAATCAAACAATGCTGTCTGTTGTCCATCCATGACAAAAAGTCTCAATACTAAATAAAAACAACTCTACTGAACAAACCTGCCAATTTCGTTCCGCTTGATAATTTCTCATAATTAACAATCATTTTTCAATAAGTGCTTCAGTACAATTAAGTATCCAGTTTTGCTTCTTGTTATATTTGTGGACTGTGCAATTGAACCAAATAATTTCATCCCGAGTGAACAACATCTACAGCCCAATTCGGAAAGGATTCATCTCGCTTGATCCACAAGGGGTGTGTTGGCGCAGATAACATCCACTAAAGTATCATAAACCCTCAGAATTAGATTTAGTAATTAAGTATTAAACATTTATAAACAATGTTGGTATTTATTATCAAATAAAACCTGCTATTGTTATGCTCCATAAGAAGATAATGGCATACCAATAGCAGGTGTAGATTTGAGCAATAAATATTCTATTTTTCTAGAAAATCATCCTTCTAATGTACAAGCATCCAGGGCATATCAATCCATGTAAAAATATAAAAAGAAATTTTCAAACAAATATTTTGAAATAGTTTATCAACACATTATTCAAAATAATTGCGGCAACAGAGGCAACTACTTTCCGAAAGCAGCTTTTTATACCTGTAACCTTAAAGAGAGGCAGTTATTCAGTGGGGAGAACAGACACTTTCTGGAATGGGCAATAGTTGTCAATAGCTATAGATGCCTGCTGTATATTTCCTATTCTCAATGTCTTTCATTTTCTTTGTACCCAATGTTTGAACAGTCTCAGTTTAAACAAGCCAACATGTGTATGTGAAGTGAAGATTTAACATTGATTTTTAAAATAACTCATATCTCAATTGTGTGCCTACATGCGACAGTGCGGTCCGAAATGCTGCCTTTTTATAGTGCTGTCTCACTGAAGCATCATGCCATAATAGGCAGACATGACATCATACAGTCATATTATCCTTGATCTGTATTTTTAATGATGTGTGCCAGGCGAGGAATCAACAAGCTCCATTATCTAAGTCTTTGGTAGGGATCAATTCCAGGATCTCCTGCCTGCAGAGTGGATGTTCTAACCACTAAATGGTCACAGTGTGGTGTGAGGTGAACTGTGAGATTATGGCGACGACGTACTATTGATATGAGGAGGAGCAGGTGAGAGGCCGACATCTCTGACAGGAGTACGACAGTTCACACACAGCATCGAGTTTGTCAATCCTTCCACTTCCTTCTTCTCTCGGGCCAGCATGACACGCTCCTACAGAATAGAAAGAGGGAGAGGAATTAAAGCGTTAGTATTATTTTTTTTACCAAAATATTAGAAAATGATCAAAGCTAACTTTCTGGATACAGGTCACAAATGGGATTTTATCAAAGATTAATAGGCAAGATGTCCACCTCTGCACTTAACCCACCATGCACGGTCAATGGGTATGAATCCCAACAACAAATGTCATTTCCAAACATTTCTAGTCTCCAAATGTGTTTTGTCCACACAGAATGCTCATTAAACAGGAATGCTTCACTCAATCCAAATACGCTCCCGTCGTGAAAATGTGTACTTATAAATAAAGTGTGCTGAATATTTCTTGCCAGTGAAGACCGGAAAGTATTATTTCATTCATTTCTTTGTCTTATTCCCGAGCTTCTGGGCTCCGCCATGTTCCTGGTTAGGTTGATGTAATATGGTGCTCCAAGCATCATAACGACACACCAATGAAGATTAAGGCCTTCGATGTCATCATAATGGAAAGAGCAGGAAACGGATGAAATATCGAGTTTTATATGAGCATATATTTAACACTGCATGAACATGAACACATTCCACTACTGTAAAAGATCATGAATGGTATTAAATTTTAACAATGGACAGATCGTTGTGGAAGTCATGTTGGACAAATCTGCAAATGATGCTCTAATCTTTAATATGGCGTCATCAGTTCTAGCAGCCTCTTTTTCATGTAGGATGGGCTGTTGGAAATATGGCAGCACCCAGATGCTCAGGGATAAGACACGGAAATGAAAAAAATAATACTTTTCCATCTTAATTGACAAGAGATATTCGATACATTTTATGCATTCCTTTAAAAGATTGATAATTAGGGGAGAATGCAGAGTTTCAGAGTTGTACACCAGCCTTGCAATTAATTTATGTTATATTTTAAACACAAAACAAGCACAATATTCTACCTCTTTGAACAGCATAAGATATATATATTATTTTTTTTTTAGTACCTTCAAATTACCATTGATCATATGACCACAAAAGAACAGGCTTCTTTGAATCTGCATGGATAACATATTAAATCTGTGAGCTCAGATGAAGTCCAACCCAAGATATTACCCAGACATACCCAATTCCAGCATACCTTGACCTGTGACCATTTGTCCACATAACTGATAGGATACTCTGGCATCACATGGGTAAAATTTATCGAAGCAAAACTCAAGACAGAGTCTGGAAAATAATACTTCACATAAGGATCTATTTTCCGGGACTTTATACAGCTGAAATGCCCTGGCTCTAGACAAATTGTTATCCTTAGACTTGGTATTCAGTGCTAGAATTTAAGAATAATGAGAGTGATCAGTCCCAATCACTCTCCTGAATTCAAATTCAGAAGAGTGATGGTAATTATGCATTTACATAGTATGAAATCAGTCTTCTTGGCCCAGAAAATGCTCTTCCAAATGTTGTCTAGGGGAGTGAATTTTATCTCTTCTGCTTTTTCCACACCCGAAGCACTGGCTATTGTATGCATTCTTTCATGATTTTTACATGAAGTATGGAACTTCAGTGTAGGGTTCTGTGACCGTGAACCTGAGATCCTATAATCAATAGTGAGTGAGTGAATAGAATTTAACGTCGCTTTCAACAATATTTCAGCTATATCACGACCAACCAACTAGGCACCACTCAGCCCAGTTGTGTTCCAGCTACTTCAAAGAAGAAATCTTTGAAGCAGCAAGGAACCAGACACCCTTCATCCACCCTATAAAACACTGAGGACAGTGCACAAGACACAGACAGGTGATATTACAGTGCTAGACATCACATTATCAAGTTCCTGTTGCTTCTCAGCAAAATGCATTGAAGCAACAGCAACCTGAACCCACCGAACTACCCGCCCTATAATCAATAGGCGTTTCTGGATTTACGTGGGGAACACATGATAACTTTCGTGAAGATCTATTTCTTTGTGAGAAATACATTTTGCAGACCTTGGTGTCAGTACTGTGTGCCACAACATAACGTGAGCAGGATGATACACTATGTATCCGCTTAACTGTACATGTATTACCTCAGCTATCTCCTTCTCCTTGACGCGCAAGGCCTGTAACTGAGACTGTATCTGAGTCAGCCTGTTACTGTGGTCCGCCTCCAGACGTCTGGCCTCCATCAGGGCACCATGCCCCTCCTCACGGGCCTCACTGGCAGTCTTCAAACATAGAAAATATATAGATCAAGACAGATTAACCTTTATATTGCACCCATCTGGCCTCCATCAGGGCACCGTGCCCCTCCTCACGGGCCTCACTGGCAGTCTTAAAACAGAGAAAAGATATAGATCAAGACAGATTAACCTTTATATTGCACCCATCTGGCCTCCATCAGGGCACTATGCCCATTCTCATGGGCCGCAATGAGGAACTTCTAACACAAACAGAACAGTTAATGGCAGATTAATCTTCAACTGCACCCATCTGGCCTCCATCAGGGCACTATGCCCCTTCTCATGGGCCGCAATGAGGAACTTCTAACACAAACAGAACAGTTAATGGCAGATTAATCTTCAACTGCACCCATCTGGCCTCCATCAGGGCATCATGCCCCTCCTCATGGACATCAATGACAAACTGCTAACACAAACTTATTACAGACATCTGGCCATGGTTAGGGCATCATGGTCTTCCTCACACTGCAAAAGTGAGAGGACATCCACAAGGCAGATTAATCGAGTGATACATTATTCACCTACTGTACATGTGACGTAGCTGACCACTCACCGAGGACATCTGATCAATCTCCTGGGACTTGTGTCTGAGCTCTAAAGCTAACTCGGATAGTTTTTCTTTCTCCTGAATGAGTGCGCTCTTCTCTCTATCCAGTTTGGCTAGTTCTGTCTGCACATGTTCCTCCATCCTCTCTAACTGATTTAGTCGAGCCTCTGACCGGGCCTTCTCCTCACCCACAGCCTTCATTGTCACATCATACTCAGCATCAGCCTGAGGGAGGAGGAAAAAAACACATGACAAGTTAACAGTTGTCAATCTTTGATACAGCTACTGCATTATTTAAGCAATCAAATAGTGTTCTTATCTCGACTAATGACACAGAATAAATTTCATCAGAATGAAAATGTAACTGACAGCTCATAAAAAGCAATGAGTTGGGCTGTTACTGTTTTTGGGGTCTGTTTTTTTCTCAAGCTTTCATATTTCCCAATGGTAAATAACATATACTTATTTGCAAGAAGTTAACAGGTTTTCCGCTGTGAAAGATAGATCCTATGAATATATTTTTCTTTAATGCTATCAGGTAGGCTATATAGACATACATTAAACAAAAATGCTTTCTGCATATATAGGTCTTCCCTCGTGAGTGACTAGTAGCTGTGGCCATTCTTACAGTACCCTGGCCTAGGGCTCCATGATGCAGTTAAATATTTCTTTTTGTTCTTTTTTCTTGAAATCAAATTGCAATGGACAATTAGTAAGATGGTTTATTAGCCATTTACTAGTAATTGACATTAAGCAATTTTTGATTATCGTATCAAAACATCCGGTTAAATCTGTCTACATATGACACATGGGTCTTCCCAACAGAGTTGCAATGTCACCTTCTTAAGCATATTTACAGGGGAAGTTGACAAAAGAAATCTCTCCTCTACTGGGTGTCGGCAAATCCTCGAAAGATATATCCAGCAAAAATGCTTTTGAGTGAAAAGAGAATCCCGTGAATAATACTGCATCTATAGTATTCAAGAATGCATTAAATAATTGGTTACTACTGCTGTAGCATCAATTACACAATATCCACAAGAATTGTCCACAAAATTAACAGTCTGACATTGGAGGGATATTTTCATAATTAATAGACCAGGACTTGCTACTGACAAGTCTGGTTTCTCACCTTGACATATTTGATAGAGTATTCCTGCTCCTTCTCCTTGACCAGACGTTGTATGGAAGCCATGGCATTCCTCTCCTCCGCCAGAGCTCGTCTCTCCTCATATACCTGGCCGAGTATTGACTTCTGCTCTTGTAACAGCGAGTCCTGTACAACAACAACAGCAGATAGTAGTTGATAGAAATGGTATAAAGATATAGGGTGGATAGTTACGTGCAAATTATGCAAATTACAAGAAAATAAGGATGCTTGGATTAGATTACCTACAAAAATGCAAAGCAACAGGAACCCAGGGTTACAACCCCAGTACAGGGATGATAAGAGATGGTAACACAACTACCTAGCACACTTTAAGTTCCCAGAGAGGGGATCATGACAATTGTGTTAGGGCTGTTCCATTTAAAAAGGTGTGGGAGGGGCGGAAGGCAGCTTTGAATTATACCCCACCACCCATAGAAATTGTATTGGCCTTCCCAATGTTGTAACATGGATTGAAGGGAATTTCCTCTTATGACCCATAGAATAATATACTGAGTGCCTTCCTCCCCTCCCATACCTTTTGAAATGGAACAGCCCTTACCGGTTCTGACATAAATGCTGGTTTTGAGAAAAGTGCAATCAATCAATCAATCAATCACAGTGAGCTGGTATGCGACTGATAGCTCTCCTCAAAATGAGTATGAGGTGACAGCAGTGATCAATCACAGGGGTTATTCTTGACAAAAAAATTTCATCTACTCAATTTCTGAATTCAATAAAACTCAAATTTTTTCGCGCGCCTCTGGCGCGCTAAATAATGCCGAAAACTCAATTTTTCCCGATTTTCATCGAATGAAGTATGAAAACTCAATTTTTCCCAATTTTCATCGAATGAAGTGCGAAAACTCAATTTTTAGTGCCTTTTCATCTTAGAAATAGGAAGAATCGATCATTCAGTAGTTTTAGTCCGAGCTTAATGCAGGTGTCAAGCGAACCACTCCCGGGGTTTGGTGGGACTAATGGAATTTACACATGAATGCCTGCATAAACAATGGAATCCCACCAAGCCCCACCCCCAGAAAAGACTTACTCCAGTACGGGATGCAAAGTGTGTAAAATCCCCGCAACGAGGCAATCTCTCACCCCTCTCATGTATGAATGTCTCCATGCATAGATCTTTATTCAGGTCTTTATTTTTCTAAGTTCAGTTTTTCAGCATTTTAAATCCCAATCCTTGACATTTCACCTGTACATTCACATCAACTCTGGAACGATATGTTCGCAACCGCAGCACCTCCATCAGTCTCAGACGAGTTCTTCTGTCTGTGGTATTCATGGCGGGAACTGTCGTCGATAAGGTAAACACCACATGACCACACCACATCCTGGTACCCGGAGTCGGAAATCGCCAACCCCAGTTTCCCCTCATAAAGAAATACAGGCGAGGGTTCCCCACATACACCGCATGCAAAGTGGAACAAAACGTATGCTGTGCGTATAACAACAACAACGCACACATCGCTCTTCCGCCACGTGAGTGCAGTCTTTTCTTTCTTCTCGCGAGCTGTATTATCTTTGCATTTCGTTACAGAAACTCAATTTTATTGAAGGAAACTCAATTTTTTTCAAACTCAATGTCCGAAAAATAAAATACTCAATTTTTTCATGGAAAACTCAATTTCCAAAAAAACATCAAAACTCAATTCTTATTTGTTTTTCATCGGGGTTACCCCGATGAAAAACTGTCAAGAAAAACCCCTGAATCAGCACTGATAAAACTAAAATTGCTAGTCCTGTGTACAAATACTGATACTGCAGTTAATGAATGTGTTTCTTGGGTTGGACCTACCTTAGCTTTGTCCATAGACACCTTCTCTCTGGCCTGTTGTTCTATCCACATCATCTTCTCCTCTTCCAAGGTCTTCTGTAGGCTGGCCAGTCTGCCTTGTTCCTGTCTAACTTTCCATCTCTCCTACATTCAAAATAAATTATCTAAATTGTCTCTTGTTTCATAATTATACTCTATTCTATTTTCTGTTTTGCCATATCGACATGGCTAGAAAAGTTATACATGTAACAATCTGATGTTTGGCCTGCCACGTAACAATTTTTATTGGAATGATTTTTTACAGAAAAAATAAATTCAGCCGTCATGGGAATGGAACCAAAGACCTCTCCAGACAATGGAGTCACTGTTACCATTTGAGATATGCCAGCCATAAAAGAGGCTGTGGGTTTGATTTCCACCAATGGCTTATTTATTCCTTGTTTCAATTCCCACAACATTTTGTTTTGCAATACACAGTGAAATCCGATGATTACTGGTGAAATCTGCTCAACACAATTGACCTATCATCAGTTGGGCATATAGGATTGTTTATAATAGTTAGTCTGGTCTAGTTTTCAGTATTTGTTACCTCTTCAAGATTCCTGGACTGTTCAGACAGTTGTTTCTCTAGTCGTGTGATTAGATCCTGTAGACGGATTCTCTCTTTATCATTATCATCCTGCTGTCTCTCTAAACGCTCCTGTAAAACTGGCAATAAACACAAATAATATTGCAATGATAAAAAGCAATCGAAAATTCTGTATCCTGCTTGTCATCAGAAAAAATCCCTTCCATCAATTAAAAGGTAGTATTGGAGCCATGAAATAAGGTAGGTATTCTTGGGAAAATGTGTTTTTGATAAGAGGATGTCCATGGATATGTGAAAGGCTTGTTGCCAATTTCGGACACTCACATAATCCTTGACCTCAAAATATGGGAGTTACACAGCCATCATCTCAATAGTGTCATGTACTAAACAAAGTGGATGACCCCTGAATATGGTAGTAAAATCATAGCAAAATATAA
This sequence comes from Hanleya hanleyi, assembly GCA_036873755.1. NCBI lineage: Eukaryota > Metazoa > Mollusca > Polyplacophora > Lepidopleurida > Hanleyidae > Hanleya > Hanleya hanleyi. The sequence continues at coordinate 15,647 of JAVTVY010050914.1, forward strand.
ATTGCATAGGTAATGCTGAGATGTTTGATGGGATTGCATCTGTGATATTACTTATAAAAAGATGATGTAACATTAACCAAAAGTCTGTATAGCAAACATATCAGACAGTACTCAGATAAACACAAAATTATAATTAGAGAACGAAACTGAGTTCCTCTGCATGGTCTTCTTTATGGTGATGCCCCTATGTTAACCTACTGTTAAGTTGCTCATCTTTAGTTCGTATAAATATCTCCCTCTCATCCAGTCCCATCTTGTTCCACGTCTCTACCTTCAGCTGTAATACACCCAGGTCTTTAGCATTAGAGCTGACTTGCTGCATGACTGCTTGTAATGATCTACCAATCAGAATTGAATAAGATAGTTGATGAACCGATAGGGTGATATCCTAACCTACTGCCTGACAGATAAAAAATCACATCACAAGAAATTATTGAGTCCTGCACGTGGCCACATTCAACTTCCAGGGTCATCGCAGCTTGGCAAGAAATTTAGACCACATTACACCCAGCCAAATCTTAAATTCCAGAAGTTTTCAGTAGTAAAACTCTTTCCCTGATCTGTCCTACCACTCGCGTCAAACAACATTGGCGCAAGTGGCATGACTGTCAACAGTTCCTATCCAATGAAAATGTAACACGGCCGAAATATTTTTCTCTCCAAGTCTGCTGATTGCAGCGCCCCTCATAGGCTGTCAAAACGGAAGAGAGACAACTACTTTTACCACTGTGTACCTTCACACGTCTATCGCTTTCGCCTCCGATATGTATTTCCCATGTCTATTAGTATGATATATTTGTACATAAAAAAAAATTCTGGCACAGAGAGAATCGCGAAAGTTTGATGTAGCAAATTTTTTAAAATTGAAAAATCGCGAAAGTTTCATGTAGCAAAAGTTTCATGTTTTACAGTATATCGGACCTTGTGTGGCGGGTTCCCCGGCAGCTGTCTTCATGCAGAAATCTGTTTACAGCAGTGCGAGAAACATTCAATGCATGAGGACAGGCAATTATATTTCTACTAATTTTATTTAAATTTCTTGCTGTAATAAGCTGAGAATTATTCAACTTCTTTGCTTGGTACTCAGTAGGAGCTTTGTTTTTGCATATGCTATCTGCCTCACGTCATGTGTTGTTATTGGAAGTCATAATGAAACCACTGCCTTTGGTTTGGTTATCGCGATTGGGTTTTTCCAAAAGTAACCCCCCCCCCCAACATACACAAACAAATATTTCTGGACATGTTCTATATAATAATAAATATATACCAGTTGACCTATGAATTAATATCTCCAGTATTATCACAATATTTCTGATGTCTTCTCCCATGGTTAATAACCCTATCCCTTCCACCAGGGAGAGTCTCTGCTTCCACACACACACATAGTAAGTGAACAAGAATGATTCCTTGTTTTTTAATTTAGTTAATTAAATTATTGATGGGATATTTGCACTTGTTCCTAGAATACAATGCACCCCAAAATGACGTATTAATTTATTCATTTTTGTTTGCATCAAATATACGGTGGTCAAAATAATCGAAAAAGTCAATTGAAGTATGTGAAGTGGTGGGTTGTTTTTTTTCTTCTTTTTTTTTAAACTCAATCTGACCGTCGAAAAAAACTCAATTCAGAAAAAAATTGAGTTTTTGGTTGTCAAAATTTTGTCTCCCGGGAAACTGATGATAAGTTGGTTCGTAATAGAACATTAAACAGGTTATAAATGGCTATGAACTTATAATATTGATATAATGAACGTACTTGGCTGCTGAATGTACATTGGTTATGTTGTCTATTTCCTGATTCTTTACCACTTTCAGTCGTTCTAGCGATTCCTCATGCTCTCTCTTTATATCAGATATCGCCTTCCTGTAAAAGTAAAACAGTTTCACTGTGGTTTCAAACACGACTGAGTGGACCAAAGCCATCCATAATTTAATACTGAATCATAATCTAGTCATTCCCTTCTTACAGGGCTACCAGTCTGATTATTTGTTAAAATATAGAACAGAAATTTTCTGCTAAAGACATCCTCCTCAAATACAAGTAGATTCGGAGAGGCCATGAGGTAAAAGATAGTGCCACGGCACTGTAGCTCATCTGGCTGTAACTGGGGAAAGCAGCTGTAAGAAATTTTTACTAAAGAACTGCAATAGAGGAGTTTCTAACTTGTGTTGTCCCCCTGAACACTAAATGATCCATGTAGTAATTTCCTGAGATTTCATGATAACAAAGTTTCATGGGAAATTCACAGCACAGCTGGACCACAAGGGGAACCTGTGTACCCAATTTGACAATGATCCATGCAGTAATTTCCTGAGAATTCGTGATAACAAAATTTCATGGGGAAATTCAAGATGGCCACCTGGTGGCCATATTGGATTTTCGAATCGGACCAGAAAATCTATCTTGCACAACTAGACCCCAAGGGGAACCTGTGTATCAAATTTGAGAAAGATCAATGCCGTAGTTCCTGAGAAATCGCGATAACAAAGTTTCATGGGGAAATCCAAGATGGCTGCCTGGTGGCCATATTGGATTTCCGAAACAGATCACAAAAGGTACCTTGCACAACTAGACCCCAAGGGGAACCTGTGTACCAAATTTGAGAAAGATCCATGCAGTACTTCCTGAGAAATCGCGATAAAGTTTCATGGGGAAATCTAAGATGGCCGCCTGGTGGCCATATTGGATTTTTGAATCCGAGCACAAAGCTATCTTGCACAACTAGACCCCAAGTGGAACCTGTGTACCAAATTTGAGAAAGATCTATGAAATAGTTCCTGAGAAATCGCAGTAACAAAGTTTCATGGGGAAATCCAAGATGGCCGCCTGGTGGCCATATTGGATTTTCAAATCGAAGCAGAAAAGGTATCTTGCACAACTAAACCCCAAAGGGAACCTGTGTATCAAATTTGAGAAAGATCCATGCATTAGTTCCTGAGAAATCGCGATAACAATGTTTCATCGGGAAATCCAAGATGGCTGCCTGGTGGCCATATTGGATTTTTGAATCCGACGACAAAAGCTATCTTGCACAACTAGACCCCAAGTGGAACCTGTGTACCAAATTTGAGAAAGATCCATGCAGTAGTTCCTGAGAAATCGCAATAACAAAGTTTCATGGGGAAATCCAAGATGGCCGCCTGGTGGCCATATTGGATATTCAAATTGGACTAAAGTACACGTTGTACAACTAGACACCAGTGTACCAAATTTGAGAAAGATCCATGAAGTAGTTACCGAAAATAATGATGACAAGATTTCACCAGAATTTTTTTGTGGAGAAGTAAACTACAGAGCATAGGTTTCAAATCTTGAGTCGCCGCTGTACGGTAGTAGAATTTAAGTCTATTCTTTCTTATATAAGTTGCTTCTGAATGAAAAGCAATCACAGCATTTCATCTGTATCATACCTGTGTGTTTCTCTTAGCTTGTCCATTTCTTCACGTTTTTCCTGCTCAAGTGAGCCCAGACGTCGGGAATTCTGGGATACTATGTTTGTCATTTCGTCTTCCATCTGTCTGTCCTTAGTTAGATGATCTGCTAATAGACTATCATTCTCACCCTTCCACCTGTACACGTCAAAAGGAAACATTGATACACATGGATCTGTGGAGCTACAGCAACATTGGAAAATGCCATAATAATCAGTTTAAAACACTAAATTACTCTTCTTGTCGCAGATAACAAAATATACTGCTCATTGGGAGATTATTTTTTTTACTTTGAGAAATATTGCCTCTAGTTTAAGATACTTTAATGGAGAGAATCATTATGTAGAACCCTTCATACATTTTCATTACCTTGCTTCTCGTTTTTTATAACTTTCTTCCAACACTTGAATCCTGCCCCTGTCAAATAAACGATTCTAACAGTTTATTTAGTATTTCTCGCCATAACTATAGTGTCCGAATAACATACAATTAACTGAAAATGCTTCTTACTTAACAATATCGTAAATGGACCACATCAGATATTTAAAACACAAGACCAACATCAAAATGTTGACATAAAAATAACGGAAATAAAGAATTACACTAGCTTTTGAGAGCGAAAAGTTGTTCCATAGTGTCAGGACATTTCAGCATGAGACAATTCAGTAAGTGACATTCTGGCAAATGCGACAGTCATCACAAAGTGGTGGGTAGGACATTTCGGCAACTTTATTTCACAGACCAAATCATGTTCAAAATAAACATTTATTTTCAGAATAGGGCTATCAAGATGTAAAATGTCACATATCCCCGCAGCAGATATCAAGTCTAATTGACCTGTTATGGATAACTAACATATTCCAGTAACTGTGATGGTATAAAGTAACTCCATAATCACATCCTAGAAATGTGCCATTACAGACAATATATTCTTCAACAAGTCAGGAACAAAATATGAACGTAACATGATTTTGTTAAAGTGAACCGTCTAACTATTTCATTTCCGACATTTCATTGAGCATGTTAAATTACTTGTAAGAGTTTTCTATGGCGCCCAGTTCATCCTCGTATCGTCTCCGGTTTCCCTCTGTCATCGCCTGTACACACTCCAGCTCTATCTCCAACTTTCTCACCTGTCAACAGACAGGATATGCTTGGACAAAATGTACTAGAAAATTTACCCAATTCTTGTTAATATTGGACCCTGCATTATGGAGTGGTAAAGAAAATCACCATTTCTTCACCAAGATCAAGTTAATCAACCCATAGTAGACACAAAATAAGCATTTATTATATTTATTAGTTTCTCCCTACATAAATTGTAATGAGATAAAACTGCATATTTCCCGGTGACGTGCGTGTATATTGCCCACTGAAACTGCATATTCTACCCCCCCCCCCCCACATGGAATATACACCAAAGGGAGATAATTACAACAGAGGTCACCCCGTTCTCTCACTCGCACTGCAAACAGTTGATCACAGAGTAGTTCATCGAGCTGAGTTTAGCTGCAGAATACAGCAGAAATAAATATTTTCCCCATCTAATTGTAAGTAGAATCGTACCCAAGCAGATCATTGGAGTAACTAACAAGCGTCATCGAACAACTATCTGTGTGTTGCGAGATTTACATGACAGTAGTGAGGCAGCTCCGAATCAGTGAATCTCGTGCATGATAAATTACGTTGCAGGCGATTGCTCACTGAAAACAATCAACTCAGAAGGATTGCGCTCTTGCAAAATAAAACATAAAACAATATTTTGCTCAAGGGATAATAGATTAGCACAGAGTTAAGTTGATAAATATAATAACACAGCAAGGAAGCAATCAGAGATTGCTCAATTGTATGCCCCCCCTTTCGCTTTAATCCGACACTGCCCTGCCATTGTTCTGTTCTGTATTGGTCTGTGGAGGCCTAATTTGGATAATTATAAAAATTCTGTTTCAGTCACTTTTTTCGGCATGCCTCGCATAATACATATTCCAAGTATCGACCAACAAGTAATAATACAATGTTTTCATGCAAGATGGTCACCCGGGTGCTTTCGCCAAATCCAACAAGCGTTCTGAGAACCCCAACATCTCGCCTTGCGGGGTCATCCGCCGAAGGTGCAGCAGTATTGAAAGCATACATGTAGAGCAAACAATAAGGTCTGGAATAGGTGATGTGGTACAGACAATAATGTCTGGAATAGATTATCTGGGACAGACAATAACATCAGCCCCATGTGGGATTACTGGTATATAAGTTAATCCCATGTAGGATGGATAGGTCAGTGCCGTCGGATTACTGGTGCATAGAGCAGTCCAGTGTGAGATTACTGCTGGATAGGTCAGTCCCATGTGAGATTACAGCTGGATAGGCCAGTCCTGTGTAGGATTATTGCTGGGTGGACCAGTCCTGTGTGTTATTACTGATGGATAGACCAGTCCCCTGTGGGATTACTGCTGGATAGTCCAGTCCCAAGTGGGATTACTGCTGGATAGGCCAGTCCTGTCTGGGATTACTGCTGGATAGATGAGTCTCGTATGGGATTAATGCTGGATAGGACAGTCCCGTGTGGGATAACTGCTGCATAGGCAGTCCAGTGTGGGATTACTGCTACATACGGCAATCCTGTGTGGGATTATGGCTGGGGAGGCCAGTCACATGTGATATTACTGCTGGATAGGCTAAACCTGTGTGGGATTACAGCGGGATAGGTCAGTCCCATGTAGAATTATGGCTGGATAGGTCAGTGCCATGTGGGATTACTGCTGCATATTGCAGTCCAGTGTCATATTACTTCTGGATAGGTCAGTCCCATGTGAGATTACTGCTGCATAGGCCAGTCCTGTGTGGAATTACTGCTGGATAGGCCAGTCCCATGTGGGATTACTGCTGGATAGGCCAGTCCGATCTGGGATTACTACTGGATAGGTCAATCCTGTGTGGCATTACTGCTGGATAGGCCAGTGCCATTTGGGATTACTGCTGGATAGGTCAGTCCTGTGTGAGATTACTGCTGGATAGGCCAGTCCCAAATGGTATTACTGCTGGATAGACCAGTTCGGTTTGGGATTACTGCTGGATAGTTGAGTTCCGTATGGGATTACTGCTGGATAGGTCAGTCCCGTGTGGCATTACTGCTGGATAGGCCAATGCCATTTGGGAATACAGCTGGATAGGTCAGTCCCGTGTGGGATTACTGCGGGAGAGCTGTGACCTAGGAAAACATGAAACATGTCCACCAAGTTTTATAATCATCCCACGAAAGGTTCAACAAACTTTCCATGTACAGATCTACATGAAAATTGGAGAAATATTAATATTTCATCTCAAAAATAGCACAGGTACATTCTCTAATCATAAGAAACATGTGTACCAAGTTTTGTAATCATCCAATGAGAGCTGACAACTGCAGCAAACTTACCATGTATGTACATGTATACATATAGAGGCCTACATGTACAATTCACCTAAACAGAAAACTCATTCATTTGCCATAATTTGGAGAACAATCAATATTTCTTCTCAAAAATAGCACAGGTACATCCTCTAATCATAAGAAACATGTGTACCAAGTTTCATAATCATCCAATGAGAGCTGACAACTGCAGCAAACTCACCATGTACATGTACATGTATACATATAGAGGCCTACATGTACAATTTACCTAAACAGAAAACTCATTCATTTGCCATAATTTGGAGAAAAATTTATATTTCTTCTCAAAAATAGCACAGGTACATCCTCTAATCATAAGAAACATGTGTACCAAGTTTCATAATCATCCATTGACAGCTGACAACTGCAACAAACTTTCTAAGTACAGATGTACATGTGCACTTCAGCTAAACGCAAAACTCATTCATAGGGATTTTAACATTGGAGCACCCCAGGGGTAGTACCCCCAGGTGGCATACGGTAATTCCCCTAATAATTCGATCACAGGAAGTGCAGCAAAAATGGCTTATATCTGGCAATATTCTTCATGGCACCAGCTACAAAGTGTCATATTTTGTCATTATATGACTTTTCTTCAATTTGAATGAGGAATGGGAATGTTATTTTCTCTCTGTATTTGAATAACAGAGTTGAAAAGTGAACTTCCTGTGATTGAATTATTAGGGGAATTACCGTACCCACCCGCCATATTTTGTTTTTTGTAAATATTTTTTCTAATTTTTCTAGATTTTTTTTTAATTTGCTAAACCAAAAACCTTATCATTTCCAGGCAGGGGACACCGATGACGACATCCTCTTTCCCCCCTCACAATATCTCCCCTTTACTTCGTAAGGCGAGATAAAAATGTGACCTGGTTATGAGACCTACATTCCTTGAAAAATTATGAAGCGATCGTGAACTTTGAATTTTGCACCCAATTCACTCTTCTTCGGGCAATTTCATACTTCAGGACCTATGTGTTCTGCTTTGGAATGTAGAATAACAATTTCATAGCCATTTTCCCAGTCCAAATCGGTTATGGACTGAGATCCAGCCTGGACAAATAAATATATCCCATTCACTTAGGTTTGATGAACAAAGGGCCATAACTCTTGAAAATATAACCGAAAGCAGAGAAGCTTCACGCTGCACAACTATGGGGCATTGACCACATATCATGCAAATTCCATACTTGTCCATACAATATTAACCGAGATCCAGCCCGGACAATTCCCAACTCACAAAGATTCCAAGAACAAAAGAGCCATAACTCTTGAAAATATACGCGAAATGCGGAGAAACTTCACGCTGCACAAGTACAGAGCACTGACCACATATCCTGCAAATTCCATACTTGTCCATACAATATTAACCGAGATCCAGCCCGGACAAGTCCCAATTCACAAAGACTTGAAGAACAAAGGGCCATAACTCTTGAAAATATACGCGAAACGCGGAGAAACTTCACGCTGCACAAGTACAGAGCACTGACCACATATCCTGCAAATTCCATACTTGTCCATACAATATTAACCGAGATCCAGCCCGGACAAGTCCCAATTCACAAAGGCTTGAAGAACAAAGGGCCATAGCTCTTGAAAATATACGCGAAACGCGGAGAAACTTCACGCTGCACAACTACAGGGCACTGGCCACATACCCTGCAAATTTAATAATTGTCCATACAATATTAACCAAGATCCAGCCCGGACAAGTCCCAATTCACGGAGATTTCAGGAACAAAGGGCCATAACTCTTGAAAATATAAGCAAAACGGGGAAAAACTTTACGCTGCACAACTGTGGGGCACTGACCACATATCGTGCAAATTTCATACTTGTCCATACAATATTAACCAAGATCCGGCCCGGACAAGTCCCATTCACAGAGATTTCAGAAAAAGGGCCATAACTCTTGAAAATTATACCGGAACTCGGAACTACGAGGCACTGGCCACATTCCATGCAAGTTTCAATCCTGTCCATCAAATATTAACCGAGATATCTCGCGGACAAGAAATTCGGACGGACAGACGGACGGACGGATGGACAGACGGACGGACGGACAAAGCGATCGCTATATGCCCCCCCTCTAATTAGAGGGGGGGCATAATGAAATTATTGTCTTGTTGTGAGGCGAATATGCAGTTTTGTTGCCCCTCGGCTGTGCATGTGGCTCGAGCAATATGCACATCCTCGGGGCAACAAAACTGCATATTCCCCTTACATCAGGGCAATATTTTCATAATATCGCATCACCTCTACGCATACCCTCCACATATTAGTATACTAAGTCTGCGTATACTTGCATAACCTTTAACATCTCTGTTTAAGCCTTCACATGTTAATATAAGCCGTCCTATTTCTGTATAGTCTTCCACATATTTGTACGATCTTTCATAAGTTCCTAGAAGGCTGATAATCATTGTATAACCTTTCAAGGGCTTGTATAACCTTTCACATCTCCATACTTGTATAACACTGTAAAGCCTTACACACCTTTGTCTAACACTTCACATCTCTGTATAATACTTCACATATCTGCATAACACTTCTGCACAACCTTCACATATTTGTATAACCTTTGAGATTTCTGTGTAAACGTTAATGTTGTAATATTTTAGCACCATACCTTAGTTTCATTATCCATGGTGGCATAGCTAGGGTCATTCATCAAGGATGTCCGTGTAGAGGAAGATAACAGACCATGAGATGGGAGATTTGTTGCAGAAGAAACCATAGTCTGGAAATAAATGATATAAGTATGAAATAGATCACAAAATGTTTGCCTGTCTGGCAAAATGCAGTTCTCCTGCGATGCCATGGCTAATGACATGTACTTCAAAGCCAATTTTCAAATTATTTCACTGATGTTAGAGAGTGATGAAATTTATTAGAACAGCCGATTGAATTTTGTCCCCAAAATTGAGGATGATTGAATATTGATAGGGGGATTGAATTATTAGAGGGATTACTATACAGTTTACATCAATCTATCCAGAATGTCACACTGACCTGGGCTGTTAGATTGGTCTGGTATTGCTGCTGTAACTGGGACATCATCTGCTCTAACTGGTTCTGTTGCTGTTGTAACACCATCTTCTCTTCTTGCTGTTTCACTTTCATTTGCTCTTGCTGTTTAGAAAAGTTTAATCAACTTCTTCAACGAATAGGTATTTAGATCTCAGGAATAAGCAATAAGCACTGGATGCTTATTAATGACCAACCACTGTATAAATTGTGACAACATTTTCGAGCCATACTTGCTAAGCATTACATTAGTAATATTCTCATGTGAAATGTTTGTTGAGCTGTACATTTCTGTAGATTGACTTGTGTGAATATATAAACTGCTCGGAGAGAGATTCTGACCCTATGATACACAAAACTCTAGATTATATAGATTAATAATATAGAATAAGATTAATCATACAGATCAAGTAATATAGATTATATTACCATCTGGATCTGTAATTGCGCCTGGGCCATGGCCATCTGTTGCTGTAGTGCCTTCTGTCTCTCTAGGTCTTGTTGTTGTTGTTGTAGATGGAGATTTGTCAGCTGCCCCATGGTTGAGGAAGGCATGGCTGAAGGCTGTACAATCTGTGAGGACGACCCATAGTTGACATAGCCAGATGTAGGTTGGTCCGTCCATGAAGCTCCCTTAATGCCTGGTGAGACTGGACCGGTCAGATCTGCTAAGCTCAATTCAACCCCTCTCTCTGTAAGGCATCAAATATAATGCAATATAATGCATTGCTAAGAAAATTTACAAAATAATGGCGATCTAAACAAGCAATTGAAGCTGCTATAATGCATAGATGCCTCTATAAAGTATGTTTTACAAGAATCTGTTGAAGCTGCTATAATGCATAGATGCCTCTATAAAGTATGTTTTACAAGAATCTGTTGAAGCTGCTATAATGCATAGATGCCTCTATAAAGTATGTTTTACAAGAATCTGTTGAAGCTGCTATAATGCATAGATACCTCTATAAAGTATGTTTTACAAGAATCTGTTGAAGCTGCTATAATGCATAGATACCTCTATAAAGTATGTTTTACAAGAATCTGTTGAAGCTGCTATAATGCATAGATGCCTCTATAAAATATGTTTTACAAGAATCTGTTGAAGCTGCTATAATGCATAGATGCCTCTATAAAGTATGTTTTACAAGAATCTGTTGA
>JAVTVY010050915.1:0-25320 GCA_036873755.1 Hanleya hanleyi
AACAATTAACTTGTGGTAACGGAGATATGTAAAATATTGAATGAGATAATGAAGGTTTTAGGCTCATTGATATTCTGATCATATATGTATCTTTTTGATTTCACATTTACCTTAATCAGTTCGGTTAAAATGTCAGATCGAGCGTTTATACGTCTGAGAGCATATCTCTGCTAATTAAGCGGAAGCCAGGAAGTCTAAACCGGGTATACACTTGTGTTGATAATGATACAGGCCAGCGATTTGGATTTGACACATCAGGTCAATTATAGCAGGCCTGGCTTCACACCATAAGTTGAAACAAATGATATCAAGCAAAACGGTGTCTGGTAGAAGCAAGAGGATGGCACTTGAGATTTAATTGGTACACGAAATATAACTCGATTTACATTGTATATTGTAGAAATGAAAGATAAAGGTCTTCTGTTAGTATGTAAGCTAGAGCCTACATGAATATGGTACGGTATTCAAGTGACCAGGTCAGGCCACAGCTGTGTTTAATTAATAACCAGTGGCAAGTGGTCATTCCGGCAGGTCCCTAACTAATTGTTACACATCCTGGAGTTAAGGGTTATGTACCAGCCTCTGGTTCGAGTACCTTATTTGTTTCACTGTATAAAATTCAGTGTAATTTCACAATGATTCAAGCAATAACATCTTGGCTTCAATCTGTACGGACGTTTTCAGGATATCTTTGATTTGCTGTACCAATGTCTATGTTATGATGCAGAAGTAATACAACATCAACATCTATCATCACAACGAGTTGTCTTGTAGTTCTTTGGCTTTGACTGAAGACGAACTTACGGAAACTGGGTTATATAGAGATCATCCCCGTTGTCTATCACCTTCACGTAATCAACTGATACGACACTAAAATTCTATAATAGGACTGCTAGTTCACTATCACCTGTTGGAAAGCGTGTGTTCTAATATTGGATTAAGTATTTGTTCTAGATCTTACTACGGAACATTAGGAGACCGTTGTCTGTTTTCTTTACTTAAAAAAAAGGAGGTGGGGGGGGGGTGTCGTATATCTAGCACACTGTTGTAGGTCTACATGTTATCCTGTTTTGGAACTTTACTACCCCACAGTTTTCATGTTTTTGAACTCGTCCAGTGTAACCATTCTAGCCAATGCGAATCGCGTACTCGGGTCACGTGTGTTTCGGCGGCGTATTTTGAGGCGCCATTTAGAGTCGGAATGGAATTTAACGAAATCTCAGTACGTATTTGAATCGTTGTTGTTGGAATGTATTACAGGCATCACCCACGCCAAGATCAAAGTGTTTTTTTTTCTCTCCAGTGCGCTCTGTGTTCATTTCTCGATCACCGATTTGAATGGTTAGTTACTGGATAGGCGACAGTGCAAATTTCATGTGTTTCTGATTGGCTGCAGCTCCGTAGTCGTGTTAGTAGAAATTAAAACGGTTTGACAGACGGGGGTGGGACAGACGGGGGTGGGGGGCAGACGGGGGTGGGACAGGGAGGAGGTTGCCCCTCGGAACATTTTGGAACTTTAGACTTGATTTAATGCACTTTGGCGCTTCTGAGAACTTTGAAAGGGATAGCAAATCTCGCAATAAAACCGACAAAAAAAACCGCTGGAAAAAAATCTAACAAAAAAAAATCCACTCGGCGTTCTTCAATGAAATTTCCCCCATGTTGCTTCGTAAATTATTCGCCGATGATATTTGTCAGCTATAACCACCCACCCAAGTGAAAAGTTGCAGTGGTTTATGAACACAAACTATTGATGGACATTGTGCTGTTCGTTGATTAGACAGAACGAACTTCATGGATCGCATTCCAGTGTTTCAAATGTAAACACGGTCAATACTTAGGGATTCTGAGAATTTTGGAATTTCAAGCAGTTCCCTACACATATCTGACCCATTTCATACTAGATGAAGTTGTGGCTTATTAGGTGGAGGCGTAAGTGGTCTTGATCCCCTCGGAAAATATCCATCAAGTTAAGAGCGGATTTACAGATAAACAACAACCGGGATTTGATGACGAAAGGTAAGGTCCAAAAAAATCAATATCTGTGGCATCCGTGTCCACTCCATTTATAGGGTCTAATTTTCGTTTCGGAAACTGTTTAGCGCGCGGCTATATCCGTTGCGGCGAGTACTATCAAATTTGTGCACATTGTTCGAAATTCGGTCAAAGGTATTATTGGAATACGTATTGAGGGGGTGAACACCGCCAACCGCCAAATGCCTCAAGTTTAAGAGAACAAACAGCATTTGGGGATACAGCGCCTCGTGATTTTTTTTTTCATACAGCACCAGGGACTATAGCTAATAGACATCGGTGGATTTGCAGGTGAAGACTGAAGAACAACAACAACAACAAGGTTTGTGAAGTCTAGATTGAGGCACACCTCACTTTTCTCCCAACGCATGTTTCAGAGTGTTAACTAAGAGAAGTAGCATTAGCTTGACTGGAAACATCGGCTGGGGGGAGTCTAATATACTTTGTATTGATTAATTGTTGTTGTTATGGCAGTTCAATTCAATTCAATTTCATTGTATAGAACACCCCAAAGAGGTCGCATACAAACAAACAAATAAGGGACATAATCCATAACTGAACAAAGATACCCATATGTACATGTCTTTCTGATAATTATTCAGAAATCAGATCTACCTACTCAGAAATCGTAATGATATCGTATCCTCCCGTCGAATCGACACATCTAACGGTAAACTAAACTGAAGAATGGTAAGGTCTCCTGTAAATTGTCCTGTATACTTGCGAAGTTTCCCGTGTGTGTGCCGCCAATAACATCAAGTATCAAGTATCGCCGGACATAACTTTCCAAGGCTATGGACAAATTATACAAACAACTTACTTCATAGAGGAACGCGGGTCTCACAGAGAACAAAAGATTTGGTTGATCTGTTAGCCTCCAGCGGAAAATCAACTGGGGGTAAGATAACATGGAGGCAGGTAGGACGGGACACAATTTTTGCTTTGAAATATAGAACTAAGTATGAGAAAATTACCAAACTTTCAGGCGCAGTTGATATCTTAGCTCCCCAACATATATGTTAGAATGGTAATTGAGTTGTACTTTCTTATGATAAATCTCATTAACTTCAATGTTAATTGTAGACTTTTCAGAGGGGGGGGGGGGGAAGCGGGGGAGTGAGGTCATCATGTGTTCCTCTTTCGAGGTTCATATGGCTAAGTTCAGTAGCTGTCCATAGGGAAGATAATGTGTCATGAACACACACTGTTAGCTTAAATATGAAATAAATACAATTTAAAGTAAGCCGAACATACACGATAGACCCATTTTAAATTTGATTTATTACATATCATGTTCTAGTAATCTAGTGTGGTATTATGATATGCGATATTTATCGTATTAGATACATGGTAGTCGTGCCCACAATACAAACAAGCAAATAGAACAAACATGAGGGCCAGTGAGGGACACTTGCTCACATGAACAACAAGAGGACTAAAGCCGTAAAGCATACTTTATCTTGCAATAGCAATTAATGTGACAATCGAAGGATACTTTCACTTACGTTAACAATTCAATTCAATTCAAATGAATTACCGAATATTTAAGGGTTCACAACCGACATAGAGGTATTTGTTGTGTAATAATTTACCGCTGGGACATCTTTCATCCCGAGTCAAAACCCCGAGATTGCGCAGCAATCGAGGGATTTTGACGAGGGATGAAAGACGTCCCAGCGGTAAATTATTACACAACAAATGCTGATACGAAGGTTTTGAATCCAATTCTAACCAGGAGATATATTTGAATGTAGAAATAATCAACAAATGCGCAAAAATGATTCTCTCTGAGAGCGGCTGGTACATTTTACTCCCGCCGCAAATACAAGAAGTGTTGCTTGGCTTTCCATAAAAATATATCGTGCAAAACAACTCAGTGATTCTTTCAGCGCAGAGAAATAAAATATTTTATTGATTTTTTATTGATTTTTTATACATATTTCTTGCCCAGGGTTAGCCACAGAAATATGAGAACTAATGAGCTGGAGGTGGTATTCCCCAGCGTGTATAGAAGTTGACCTACATGTCACTTGCTTGCCATGGATACAGTACCGGGACAGTGGCATTTCCAACATGAGCAGGCTCGCGTTTGTCTGCATTTGTGGGCGAAGGCCAAAGAAGAACGAAGTTATATTATATATTTTTTCTCATACATACAAGCGGGCACTTTAGGGCTGGAAATGGAATGGTTCAGATAGCGAGTGCACGGAAAGAATGTTACTGTGTTGTTGCGGGGGAAGGTAAACGCACTCTCCCTCAACCGTGATGAACTGTTTCACGAGGCAGTATTTTGTATTCTTGCAAAACCTGTTGCTATGTGAAAGTTTACCTAATTCACAACATGTATTTGCACACAACACGCACAACACAGAAGGTTAGAATTCTCCTTTAAGCCACCAATAAAAGATGATTGTTGTGTTTTTATTTCAGTGGGACTAAATTGTCTGTCATAATTGAGAGGACAATGGAAGACTTATCAGTAAAACTGGAACCTCTTGATCAGGCGACAGGATCATTGATGCAAGACGATGGGATAACGTACTGGCATTCTGCAAACGAATCTATGGAAGCGGGCGATGTAACAGTGAAGACAGAACCAACAGACCAGTATGCGGTGGGAGAACAAGAAGGTGGTGTTGAGCATGATCCATGTGAACAATTACCGGTAAGCCGTAACAGGTGTTGATTAGATTAAAACCAGATCTACAAAAGTCGCTCCCCATTCTACTTGTCACTTATGCAGATCTGGCATCAACACCCTCATTTCCATGTTCCGAGTACTGACCAATGTATGTCTAAAACATCAAGCTTAGGTCACAACTACGTGGGAATAATAGGTTGACCTCGTGAAGAGAGAAATATCTACTGGAATTGATCGATATATCTAAATTCTATTAATCTTAACAGAATATCATCAGGGTTTCTAGAGAATAAAATATTGATTCGATGAATCAAGATAAAATATAGGAGATGACTTTTGCAAAAACCGTACACTCATACTTTCCCCTCATAGTGAAATGAGCCAGATGTTTGACCTTGATCTGCCGTCAGCTAGGTCTTTCAACACAGAAACCCGGTTCTTGTGCCCGGATCTTAAACGTGTAAAATCATCGACATGTGAGACGGGGAGCATTATTGTCCTTCGCCATGAAAATACTAGCTGTCCGTCCGGCCTTCCATACTTCCATCCACCCGTCCGTCTCACATCTTGTGAATGCGGTATCTCGAGAACAGTTCGCCCAATTGACTTGAGAAGGTGCTTCAAATCAGTTAGACAGCCATTTTGTATTGATTTTCATTGATGGCTGTCATTGACCATCTTGGATTCCGTCCATCCTGATATCTCAACAAATTGACTTCAAACTTGAGAAGGCGCTTCACATCAGTTAGACGGCCATTGGTATTGATTTTTATTCAGGTAGCATGTAATCCAAGATGGCTGCAATTGACCATCTTGGATTCTGTCTGTCCTGCATCTTGTGAATGCGGTATCTTGAGATCAATTTGTCCAATTGACTTCAAACATGATAAGGTGCTTCGCGATATGTAATCCAAGATGGCTGCCATTGACCATCTTGGAATCCGTCCATCCTGTATCTTGTGAATGCCGTATCTTGAGAACATCTTGTCCAATTGACTTCAAACTTGAGAAATTGTTTTGCATCAGTAGATGGCAATTGGTGTTGATTTTCTTTGAAGTAGTATATAATCTAATAGGACTGCCATTGACCGTCTTGGATTTCACTCACTCATATTGTACCAATCTGTGTTGTGAAGCGGCATCTTGAGATCTATACCACCCATCGATTCATAAGCTTCACCATCCAAAATTACATAAACAACTGCAGACTTGCATTGCAGTGTTACCTGCCGTCCTGTGCCCCAATACACACTCCAAGCAATTGTTACAGGCACAGATTTCTGGAAGAACCCACCCGTTCCCATGAGCGCCGCTAGAAAAGTCGATCAGAAAAATCCTGAAGTCACTCATGGTTCTCCCAGTTTTTTCTGGACGGCTTTGTGTGTACAAAGGGGTGCCAAGACAAAGGAATCATACACGCGATTACAGTGAACTCACAATTACCAGAAAAACTTACAAAAAAAAAACAGAAAGAGACTTACGAACTTGTACATATAGCGATTCTTATTTACCTCTATTTATATCTCCTACTAATCTCTCATTGTTATTTATTATTTACCTATTTATTTATTTATTTATTTATTTACTTAGCGCTGGAAAAGATATTCAATCAACAAAGTAATGTACCGCGAAAGTCAAATAAAACATTGAGTTGATGAGCCGCGAAATCCGAATGGGAAGCGGCCCTTAAACTACAATTTCAATCAAAAAATTGCAGTGTTACGCTATCCATCACTGCTTCCCAAACCTCCTCAACTTGTCTCAACAATCCCAGATAAATGTCCCTTTCCACATACAGATATCCACTTTCCGAGTTACATTTAAGGAGATATTTGAAGCATAAATGCTGTATGTTCTCAAACAGGCTACTTGGCGGAGGACCTGCTATCTTGTCAGCTTGTTTTGAGATCTGGTTTGAATCACTTGTAACAAAAGCTTTTGGATATGGTTCTAAAGACTCATGGTGGAGTGTCCTACAAGTTTATATTAAATTCACAAACTTTATGTGATTTTGCAAGCAGATTTTTGAAGATATAATTAATAACTGACCGTATTGAAGTGGAAAGAAGTGTTTATATAAAAATAAGGCTGATGATGTTTTCTGTTTTGATTTAGTCTTTTGTCAAGAAGTGTTCTGATGATCAGCAGACACGTGTCGATGATTTCCTCTCTGATAGACCTTTTCCTGTGGCCATGTACATGATAAAAGTCAAGACAGCAGAGACGACAAAACGGTCCAACGAATCTTTGAGACATTGGAATCCAGAAACGGACAATACAGGAAGAACGACAGCTGACAGATTTCATACTTGTGAAAATCCATACAAATGTTCGCTCTGTCTAAATAGCTTTTCACAGAAAGGAGAAATAAGAAATCATGAAATAACACACACTGATGAAAAATCATACAAATCCTCACTCTGTCCACAAGGTTGTTCGGGTAAAGTAAACCGAGAGGATCAGGAAAGAACACATAATGGTGAAAAGCCATACAAATGCTCACTCTGTCCATATAGCTGTTCACAAAAGCTAAACCTAAGGAAACATAAAAGGACACATACTGGTGAAAAGCCCTACAAATGCTCACTCTGTCCATATAGCTGTTCACAAAAAGTAAACCTAAAGAAACATGTAACGACACATACTGGTGAAAAGCCATATAAATGCTCAGTCTGTCCATATAGCTGTTCACAAAAAGTAAACCTAAAGGAACACGAAAGCACACATACTGATGAGAAGCCATACAGATGCTCCCTCTGTCCATATAGCTGTTCACATAAAGGGAGCCTTAAGGTTCATGAAAGGACACATATTGGTGAAAAGCCATACAAATGCTCACTCTGTCCATATAGCTGTTCACAAAAAGTAAACCTAAAGAAACACGAAATGACACATACTGGTGAGAAGCCATACAGATGCTCCCTCTGTCCATATAGCTGTTCACATAAAGGGAGCCTGAAGGTTCATGAAAGGACACATACTGGTGAAAAGCCATATAAATGCTCACTCTGTCCATATAGCTGTTCACAAAAAGTAAGCCTAAAGGAACACGAAAGAACACATACTGGTGAGAAGCCATACAGATGCTCATTCTGTCCATACAGCTGTTCACGAAAAAGTGACGTAAAGAAACATGAAAGGACACACACTGGTGAAAAACCATACAAATGCTCATTCTGTCCATATAGCTGTTCAATTAAAGGGAGCCTAAAGGTACATGAAAGAACACACACTGGTGATAAGCCATACACATGCTCACTCTGTCCATATAGCTGTTCAAAGAAAGGGTACGTAAAGGAACATGAAAGGACACATACTGGTGAAAAGCCATATAAATGCCCACTCTGTCCATATAGCTGTTCACAAAAAGTAAACCTAAAGAGACATGAAATGACACATACTGGTGAAAAGCCATATAAATGCTCACTCTGTCCATATAGCTGTTCACATAAAGCGACCCTGAAGGGTCATGAAAGGACACATACTGGTGATAAGCCATATAAATGCTCAATCTGTCCATATAGCTGTTCATATCAAGGGACCCTGAAGGAACACGAAAGGAAACATACTGGTGCAAGACCATATAAATGCTCACTCTGTCTATATAGCTGTTCGCGGAAATGGAACCTGAAGGTTCATGGAAGGACACATACCGGTGCAAAGTCATAAGATGCTCACTCTGTCCATATAGCTGTTCACAGAAAGGACACCTTAGGTGACATGAAAAACACATACTGGTGCAAAGTCATACAATGCTCACTGTCTGTATAGCTGTTCATAGAAAGGACACCAAGGGCGACATGAAAGGACACATACTGGTGCAAAGCCATAAAATGCTCACTCTGTCCATAATATAGCTGTTCACACAAATGGAACATAAAGAAACATGAAAGAAACCACACTGATGAAAAATCATATACAGATCCGCTCTCGTTAAAAGTCAAGTCTTGCGCGGTAGAGGCCCAGTAGCAGCGCGGTAGAGGCCCAGTACCAGCGCAGTACCAACGAGGTAGCAACGCGGTGGTCGCGCAGTAGCAATGCAGTAGCAACGCGGTAGGAGCACAGTAATTACTGCGCAGTCATTCTTGCATAATTACCGCGGTACACGTACATTGTTCTGGGATCACGAATGTTTATATCTATTACAAAGATTGAAAGATAACATGTATGCAAATGGTCCAGATACGGATTTCACTCAAGGTCTGTTTTTGCGTATCACTGTTTTCGGAGATGAGAAAGCATCTGAACAGGGATATACAATAGTCATATCACACAGGACTGTTCCCAAAAGATGACAATGACGATCACAACGAGTTGAAGATTTCCTTAATAATTATTCAGGAATGGTACAGTATTTACTATTATGGTGCACTCTAGAGTTATCCAGTTCCAGCCGGAAATACAAAAAATGGGGTCCCCCTCCAACCACCAATAGTTAAATAATCCTGTTATATCCATATATCAGAAAGAGAATATTTGCACCATTAATACAAGGCATATGCCATTTTGTTGCAAAAAAAAATCTGTGCAAACCCCTTTACAATTGCTTCAATTTTCTTCAAAACCCATCATAATGTAGAAAAAATTGGTCATATACGGTCCATTCTCCATAGAAATACACGTCTCGTCTTTCACGTCGAGAGATCAATTTTAAATGGTTAAAAATATTATTTTTTTTCTTACTTACTATCCGCCGTATTGTGGATATCAGATCAATTACTTTTCCCCTACCCCACCTTTGTTTTATGGAATTTGCCACATCGAATTTTTAGGTTATAACTTAAGAATTCCTTTGCTCCATAGAATCAGCGTTTAACCAGCTATACATAGACCAGGATTGATGCCCAGCTTTTCAATGAAACGAGATAAACGAAGAAAGCCTAGCCAGAACTCAAAAAACAGCCAAATTGACGGACATTTTGCACTCTACTATCTTCGATGAACTTGAAGAATAATTGACAAAACCCGTAGAGTACAAATTCCTTCCATTTATCCCTTGCTGCCGAGTGATTTCGTATTGAAAAATACTTCTGCCAAGTTTATTTTGTGGCTATGAGACCTAACTGCACCAGTCACACAAACTGTATGTATGTACAGGGGAGATAACAGTTGTATGAAGTTATACAGCAAATATCCAATACCATTATTAACGTACCATGTAGTACACAGAAAACCATACTGTGGATTCTTTTCCTCGAACCTATGGTTTGTATTGAAAACGATACAAAATTGAGTGCTTTAGGTGAAATCAGCCTGGTAAAAATAAGCAAACTGACATTATGATGTATATTCGCTCCGTGATGAAGGCATTCCAATAAACGTGTACTCTACAGTTGTTTAGTTAACCGGAATTAAGACAAGGGGAGATAATCTCCTCTCCGGTTACCAAAAGTCAAATAATCTTTAACGCAAATCTGTTAGATCCACAAATTATCTCAAAGAGAATGTTTGTACTATTTACTATACGGCAGATGTCATTTATGTGGCTTTCATCCAGGATGAGATGCGCGCCTGCATCGTGACGTATTCCGTGACGTCATGATACATTCCAGACTCACGACTTCTATACTACTGGGGTAAATTGAAATCATGAACGATATATGCCTACATTTCTCATCACTGGTAAGTCATATCATTCATCTTGCGCACCAATTCTCCCTTTGCTCCTGCCCGGTGGCGATTTCTCTCGATCATCAGACCGATAAAACATTTATTTTCTCCGAGTATCTATTCGTGTCTGGAGCAAAGTACATGGAAATGTGAATTTTGTGTATTATTTTTGAGTGAAAATGTATGAAATAATGTTTTCATAGGCGTGGTAAATGGGTATTTTACGCACGGTTTGTGCGAGAAAATTAATATTTTAGTTTATATTAATGGCTTTCATGTCGAAAACGTAGAGAATTTTGATTATTTTGTCAAATCAAATGTGATGGTGTAAATATGGGCCTGTAAACACACGATCAACATAGTATTGTTGTCGTTTGTCCAAGACGTCCAGGTGCGAGGTGCCTACAGTTGGCTTAATATGCTGTATATTTCTGCGTTTAATCTCTTAAAATAACAAACAGCATTTACTCTACAATGTTGTTTCATGTCAGCTGTTTATAACTACAATAACCAAGCTTATTGAATTCACTTACCTGTGCTCACATATATATTCTCAATATATTTACACGTTATCTCTAACAAACACCCCGAGTTTTCGGTAAAATCTTGCGCTGTGCCATGAGTTTAGAATTATGACATTTAATGTTGTTGGCTCATCCGAACACACACCAACTGCCTATATATATACCAGTATAAAAGGGAGATATAAGTAGTTTTGTCAGATTATGTTCTCTGGTCTTTAATGATAACTTTTGGGTCGGTTCAATGCAACGCCAGCCGATATGCCGTATTTCTGCGTTTCTCAAACGGAGAATCGAAGGCTTAAGTAAGCTCGGGATGTCACCACCAGTCATTAGGAAAAAAAATGGTCGCACTATTAGCACCAAACTCCAAAATGCTTGAAAATCTTCAGGTTTTACTATGTCAGTTATCAACAGTTAAACATGTCCTCATATTTAACCACGGGGAGATATGGGAACGAAATGAAACAAACATCACCTCGCGGACCAAGAGCGCTAGATTTCTCTGTTTCGTGTGTCTCCAATATCGCGGAGCGATATCCAGTACTTTACTGGATACTGTTCGGCCTTCATCCGGCGGAAAACAGACTCGAGAAATCTGATAAATTAGAGGTTTTCATACCACTTCTGAAACAGATATTTCCTGGGCTTACAAATTATATAGGTATATAACTTTCGTATCATCCAAGAGATGTTGTGGATCTGTAATTTTGAACAAGTAAGGCATCACATGACTCCAAAATGGCGAGTTACGTTGGTGTTACGTCGCTAGATTTTAGCTGATTGGCTGACGAAGTCACGTCGTATTGATTTCTGGAAATTCCCTCTTGCAGTTGCCGCAAGTAGGCTGAAAATGGATACACACGATCCCAGGGTCAGTCTTACCGCGTATAGATGACCGAGATGGTTACAGGTTGGATTATCTTGGCAAACTGAACAGCGATAACGCATTATTTGTCTACGAGGATAACTTTGAATCCTCCTGTATAAAGTTCATCTGTTCATCTACAGTCTATCTACAGTTTATTTTGGCCAAGCTTGCGTCGCATGTCGACTTTCACAAAAAACTCGCCACCCGCCACGCGCCGGAAAATTCTCCAGAGACTTGCAAGTGGCAAGTTTGTTCACAGCTAAAAGTCGCGAGTGTTTTGCAATGTTAGTAGATAGGAACAAACTCGCCGCATTTTCCCGAATGTTTACATGCTAAAAGCTGGCACCAAGTCCCCAGTCGTCGGAGACCTCTCGGGCGTGTGGCGGGTGGCGAGTTTCTAAAAGTCCCCACATGACGCAAACCTGGTCCAAATAGAACACCATATCAAGACAATGATAGTAAAACGGCTGTGATTAAATGACGTTAATGGATACATTTTCTGTTCCTTGAAATAAATAGATCTTTCTCAAACCAGTTGAACAGGTTCCATAATAGCCTCTGTTGACTACTAACGGATGAGATGACAACCCTGCCTTCGGTCACTTCGGAATTAATTTTGAACTTCTCGGAGATAGTGCTTCGCTGATTTCCGTTGGTCCCGTCAAATGGCAATTGATCATACGTCACGACCTAGGAAACTACGTATATTTTCATCCGCTTAAAAGCTGACGGTCTTCAAGTCAATCAGTGTCTCCAGCTATCGCCAGTTTCACTGAAGAGAGGCGTATGATTTTCACGTATGTTTTTCGCTCAGTCACTGCGGAATTACCCGACGAATAAGACATCTGAGTGATAAATGTGTGTAAAATACGCGCGATATTGGTCAACTATTTCTTCACAATCATCTGCGAAACAAAACAATATGAGTCGCTACCCTTGTTCAAACGTTCACCTGACGCGTGTTTATAAATGCAAAGCCAGATCATAATTATTTTTATTTATAACTTACAATTAATAGATCTTTGCCAACTTGCTGCATTTGCGTTGTACTTGGTACCGCTGATCAACTGATAAGGAAAATTAGAACGAATCGCCTCAATTAATACAGTCGCTGTTATTTTTTTTACAAAAACACACGCAACAGAATGTACCGTGCTTGGTTTTGCTATTAATTCCCGACTGATTTAATCACTTTCTTTTTAGGAGGTTTTAAACACAGATTTGATGTCCGAGAGAATGACAATTGCTGGACTGCTCAATTACATGTACCTCACAACGTGCCTCGTATGTTACCGTTATATACCACTAGTGCTTAGCAAAACTCCACCACTTCTTAGCTTAGCTGATATGGTCTAATTTGATATCGTCATGACAGCCGGACCTACATTACGGTGCCATTTACACCAATGATATGTCAATTTCTTCTGAAATCGACAGTAGTTTTGTGTCAACATATTTGGCCGTATTATGTTGAGCATTTTTGTCGCCCGTTCTGTTCTTTCGGTGATTGGATCTTGTATATATATTCCGGTCAATTTGATGTTATATTTCTCGTCAATCCATGTAAGCCTGTTATAGATGGAGTTGCACTGAGATGATAATACATGGTCCATCGCCAGATTTACGGAATTACGATGAGAAAGACAAAAAGTGTATATCGCCAGTTAGGCGGAGAAAAGAAGTCTATACAAGGTACATGTACATGAATGTAGTTACGGATTCTCCATAATGTGGGTGTGTATACTCCTAACACCCCGTATTAACCCTGCACTCAGATTACTCGAACAAGCCTTTTAAACTAACAGCCAATGAATGGACGGCGTTATAGTGTGATTCACCAGGTTGATAGACAAGCCAACCCTGTAATGAAAATACGCTGTCTCTTTGATGTGCTCGCTGAAGGGAAACGTAGGCGTCTATCCAGTCAAAAAAAAACAACGGCTTCTCACAACTTGAGTTCAAAGAGGATGAAATAAACGACACATTGCTTCTATTTTTTTTTATGGGCATATTCGGAAAGCTCATTAGTTCACGAATGATGTTCAGAAAGATTATTAGTAAACTACCTGTTTCGCATCCTGTGCCAACCTCAATAAACGCAGATATAATATCACGAAATATTGCGCGTGTGCATGAATACATTTAAAATTTACGATTTGGCTCAAGTGGACTGTAGTTTAGACCACATGGTCTCGTTACCGTTGTTAATTGGTTAATCATATTGACTGGGGACAAGAGTACTCAACCTAATTAACAACAAGGAGCCCCTGCGGTTCAGACCTCAGGTATGTAAGAATCCACCAACATACATTGCAACAGGTTGTCTTTATGCTGTAATAATCGTAGACATCGGCAAAAGTACAATATTTAGCACATTTCTGTTAGATTGATAAAAATATTATCAAATGACCCCGACCGGCTGTCTGTTTAAGCGCATGCGAATTTAAAACACACACAACCAGTCCTTATTTAATTTAACATTCCATAAGTATCGGAAACAATGTTTAATCCCATCGACAATCTTTCTGTCTATGGCAGGTTCGGTGTAGTGCAGTATCACAATGTCTCTGAGCTGCCTGAAGTTAGTGGGATCAAGAGCTTCTTTTCGTCGACGGTCTGCTCCACAGAAATTCTTCCCTTCAGCATTTCTATTGAATAGCTCCCGCATTGTGAAGGATTCGTATAAAATGTTCTTGGCAAGGTTGCTAGCTCCATGACATTTTCTTAATATTTCTTGCATGTAATCGTTCGTTATGGAAATATTCTCTTCTACTGCAGGCTCATTTTCCGGGAGCTGTGACACTAAGACTCTCAGCTGGGATTGTGTCACTTTACTTGTGCCCATCATGATAGGCTTCAGCTAAGAGAATCTCTGGTCGGTGAAAACCATAGATTCTTGCATAGACTGGGTCGCTGGCTGCCGAGAATGGTGCGTGATTGATTGTTGCTGGCTTGTCTGGATGCTGGAGACGATACTGTCCAATTTTTCCTCAATTCGATCCATACGGGAAAGCAGGTATCTAACTTCCTGTCGCAGTGTGTAGTTTTCAACCTGGTTCGCATGTGGTTCCGCATCTCGGTCAAGTGTTGATGAAGTCATGTCGGTATGGGACTGGAACAAACAACGGTGAGTGGGATTTCTTCCGAGCATGTCTGATGTCGGGCGACCAGCTGGGGTTATTGCGGCAATAGGCTCCTCGTGAACCAGTGAATGTCGTGAGGTTGTTCTGAAACTTGGCTGGTCCGGCGTGTTTAGAAGAGTTAACATGGACCCGTAAGAAGTTGCTGGATCAGCCATGAGTGATGCGAGATGATGACCATCCGACTGCCCCGGAGGAGACGAAGACTGGGTGTTATATGGTACCAGAGGGGTTACAGACGAAATTCTACATGGGACGGGAGGATTAAATGATTCAATATCCGGTGCGGCAGATGGATTTAATGATGAAACTAAAGATGGAGAAAGCCGAGTCAACCAGGAAGGGTTGACGGAGGCAGGATTCGTTAAAGTCGAACTATTTGATGTGATAGGTGTAATTAATGGTTGAATGAACGATGAAGGTTGAGTCAGTGGAGTATTATGAACGACTGAAGATGTCATTGCCGGAGAGCTGAGAAATGAGGCAGATAAGCTCGGGGCGTTAGAATTAGTTGATGTTGAGGGGTAATATGAAACCGGAGCAGCATCCAGTAGAGGAGTGTTAGAGACGGTGGCTAATTCCTGGGAGTTAGTTGATGTAAGGTTGGTTAAGGGTGGTAAATCAGTTAAAGCCGAGTGAGAAGTGAGTTGGCGTTAGAGGAGACGGGAGATACAGGAAAAGTTAGTGAAGGAGTGATGAAGGAGGCGGGAGGATCTAGTATAAGAGATGCAGAAGAAGTTAGTACAGGAGTGGTAGGGGATGAAGAATGATCTAGTACAGGGGATACAGGAGAGGTTAATGAAGGAGTGACGAGGGAGGCAGGTGGAGCTAGTACAGGAGATACGTGAGAAGTTAGTGAAGGAGTGTTGAGAGAGGGAGGAGGAGGATCTAGTGCAGGGGATAGGTTAATTGAAGTATCAGAATGCATCGGAGAGGAAGAGGTCAGCAATGGATTAGTAAAGTTGCCGACGCTCGTATTTCTGCCTACAAGTGCTTGGACTTTCTGCTGCTCATGGGCACTCAATCCTGACATGTTGAACTGGCGGTGAGGCACAATCGATCTCTTGGCCCCAGGTCTTGTGGAATTAGCGAGAAACTGGATTCCCTGCACTGTAAGAATTGGCGACATGTTTAACGTCTCAAAATGAAACATGAATTTGTCCCAACTTTTGGGACATGTTTGTACGCACATATTTCATTTTGAAACGGCTTCATGTTTCAATTTGAAACACGTGTCATCCTCATGTGTGTTAATGATGTCTCAATATCAGACATGTCGTCGTTAAACACGTGTCCGTTTGAAACATGTGACATCCTGCACAGTGAAACATGTGTTGTCTCAATCTGAAACATGTTACGGTCGACTACATGTTTCAAAATGAAACGTCTAAGCCCAAACATGACTTTGTCCCAACTTTTGAGACATGTCGCAAGCGAAACGGGTCCGAACATGTCTCAAACTTGGAAGTGTTTCAAAATAGTCTATCTCCCATTACATGTTTCATCGGATCGCCAGATCGCCTGTGAAAGAAACAAAAATACACGAAACATTTATTAAATTCAACTTGCATCAGTTTTTATTCTCTTATCTTCAACGGAATTCAAACTCAGGTATGAACCAACAATAATCATAGGCTACAGGCAGGAACATATATAACAGACCAGCTTGATCCGCAGGTTAACAATGAATATGATAATTCCAGACAGATACAAGTTCGGTACATCATAATTCCTGATGTGAACCAATTTATCATAGCGTGCAAATTGTCCATGACAATAATGTGCTGAAATTTTGGTGAACACCAAATGGTACATTTACATTCAGGTATTAACCAATAATAATAATAATTTACTTAAGTTCCACATCGGTGTGTTGATATGACACAACCCAATCCGGCACACAGGAAGAAGTTCTCAACAGGGGGTGCTATATTACATACATATATAGACCATACTTGCTAATTTAGATAGATGAATGTCTGTAACTTGAAACTGATTTATCAGCTCGCGGTAAATATCTCTGCCCAAAGAGTCGTTGAAATTCCATTCAGTTTCGGGGAATGGAATACGGATCGCAGATGATTATTAAATAACGGAGCCTGGACTCGTCTCGAGTTGTTGCAACAGTGGTCACAGTCAGTGAGGAATGGGGAACATTGCTTCACACACCAACAATATTCAATATTTTCATAACGATGAAAAATAATATCCCCTCTCTCTTCCTGGTTTCATCTTCGCATATCCAAGTCGAACACTACACGAGTTGCCTTGGCTGAACATAACACAATTTCTGATCAGAATACGAGTTTGGTGATGTCATAGCTCTAGAAACATTCCGTGATCCATATTAGGAGGAGTGCAATTACCTCTTTAAAATTCAGATTTGATTGGCTATTCGAAAGAAGTTAACATCAATACAACCACCACTTGCCATATTTGGAAATAACACAGACTGACATAAAAGAAAATCCTCATTGAACAATTGGTGAAGGTAAATGACGGAACATTAGTGTAGTATTTAACTTGAAATGTGAAGATGCCTGGTTTGGTGTCATTTGTGTCACACAATGGCCGAATCCCGCGCAATGTTGTAATCATATATAGGGCAATCGTATTGAATACGTCCAGAAAATTTTCTGATGCGCTACACACATTTAAAATACTGGATGTATAGCTTTGGTCACATAGAGAACACAGTTGTTGTTTCTCCCAACACGAACTCTCATTGATGCCCCATCAATGTCACTCTTTTTTATAGCAACGCTGCTGTGTATTTTGTTGGTATGAATGGTTAACGAGATTACTCTTAACCCTTCCGAACATGAAGGAGAATCATGCCCTCACCCCCACCAAACTTTCTACGTTATATCTCCGAAACAACAAATTATTAGGAGCTTGATTTTACAGCGTAATATATTTGAGTCAGTTTGTCCCTATTTGCATACCCCTCCCAGAAAAGGATCATTGGTAAATTTAAAGTGGCGGACAGAAAAGTGATGTTTTATCTTTTTCTTCGCGATTTTGTTTTTGTGGATAAAAGAATGCATCAACTATTTTATTCCACATCAGATAATTCTTCCCTAATATACCCTGTAGTTTACTTCGGAGAACGTAGCACAAATAAACAAAATGGAAAATCTGACCGAAAAATCGCCCAAAAATTCATATTTAGAATATGACGTAACTGTGAAGTGTTCAAGGATTGGATTTTTTTTGCACTTTCTAGCAGAGCACACTCCAAGATATATTGTGGGGGCTTTTAGACTCAAGAAGTAAAAGCATATTTAGTGGCAAGTCTCTTCCAAGGCCTTGGCAGGGCTCAAATACCCTAGGCCTGGAAGAGTTATATTACGATGCAAATAATTCAATTAAATGATGGTCGGTCTGTTTATTCTCAATACCGACAGATATATTCACGATCGCTAAAGACCAGAAATAAATTTTTGGAAACTAGTGCTTTCATGCACCAGACAGCATTATCTGTCTTTTATACTGTGTTCCTTGAGACATGTCGCCTTTGCGACTTGGTTGTACGTGTTTCGGCTTTGATGTTTCAAACAGCTATTCGGGTCATTATAGTGAAACGGCAACGCCAGTGAAACATGTCACACCCCTCAAATAGCTGTAATCTTACGTATTTGAGACATGTTTTCATGAAAAACAGGGTGAAACATGTAGCAATATGAAGCATCTCACATGTTACCCATCTCAAAATGAAACGTTAAACATGTTTCCACTTTTTACAGTGTGGAATAAGAAAATTACCTTGATGATTATACATGGATCGCTCGATTCATAGAACATCTCTTTTCTGTGTAAATATGAACTGCGTATATACTCATAATAATATTTTCATAGGTAAAATCTGTAGCTCTACTTTATTGTGCAGTGGCAGCGGATCAGAAGTAAAACTTTCCTGTATCTGTTTGCATTTCATATATATCTATATAAGGAGCAGTTCTATTGAATAATTGTGCCTCAAGATAACAGTAAAGTATCGGAAGACGTACATCATTGATATCGTTTGCCTTGCGTTTTCTCCCATTTGCGACACTCGCCGTTTGGGACTTATTGATGACCTGGACAAGCAGCCAGAGGATGCTAAGTCCCCCGCCGAAATGGCAGAAATATTTTTTAGCATTGTTGGTCTCGGGGGATATACATGAGGGAGGCAACTGCTATACTTCATAGGCGTTGGATGCGGAAGGGTCTTTCTGCCTTCCCAAGTTTTAAAATCAACTCAGAACGGTTGACTGAACATTTTTTTGCTTCTGTAAATTAGCTTCCATGCAGTGAAGCCGAGAAACGACCCCAAGCGACCCCAAGTGACACCTCCAGGCATATTATCTGCAAATCAAATCTGACGAGAAGCTGAATGCATCTTCAACCTATTGTCTGCATGGAAACCAAATTTTAAATTTGCCACCAGGTGTCGCCACCTGTAGGTACAAGTGGACGAAATGCAATCCCAAGGATCATCTCATGCCATGGTGTATCAGCATACAAACTTTGGGAAGAATCTGAAAAGGGGTTATTTCCCGGAAACCAGATTTACATTTGTATGCACAAGTGTGCGAAACACAATCCCAAGTGACATCTTATGGCATATGAATACTAAATTTGAGAAGAATCCGATGAGCATTTGTAAAATTATTGCCAGAAATAAATTTCAGACTTTTCCACCAGGTGTCGCCAGCAGTATGCAGAAGCAGGTGAAATACAATCTCAAGGGACATATCATGGCATGGTATCTGCATACCAAATTGGAGAAAAATCTGATGTGCGAAATCAAATTTAGATTTGACACGAGGTGGTGCTACCTGTAAGCACAAGTGGGCGAAACACAATCCCAAGCGACATCATATGTCATGATATATTCATACCATATTTAAGAAGAATCTGACAAGTGGTTCTCAAGTTATTACCCGGAAACAAATCTGGTATTTCGCCACCAATTGGCACCACCTGTGAGTAAAAGTGAGCGAAACGCAATCCCACGTAACATCTCCTGACGTGATAAATGCATGCTAAATTTGAGGAGATTCCGATGAGCAGTTCTCAAGTTAATGGCTGAAAACAAATTTTGATTTTAACACCTGGTGGCGCCACCTATAGGCGCAAGTGTGCAAAATGCAATCTCAAGCGACATCTTAGGTCATGGTATTACCCGGAGACAAATTTGGGATTTTGCCACCAGGTGGTGTCACCTGTAAGTGCAAGTGAGTGAAAGGCAATCCCATGCAACATCTCCTGGCATGGTACATGCATGCTAAATTTGAGAAGAATCCGATGAGCATGCAGTTCTGAAGTTATTGGCCAAAAACAAATTTCAGATTTTGTCATCAGATGGATCACTTTCTGAGCAGAAGTGCATAACGCACTCCCAAGCAACATCTCATGGCAAGGTACAATGTATATGCATGCCTAATTGGGAAGAATTTGATGAGCAGTTATTGCCCGGAAACCATATTTCGAGCAACAGTTCAAAGCGTTTCAAAGTTATTGCTTCCAGCACAAAAGAATGGAAAGAACCCTAGTGGCGCCACCTACAGGCAGATCTTTCTGAAATGCAATAGCAATCAACATCTTGTCACAAGGAATGCATATGCAACTAGATAAGTCGATCGAATACGATTGGAGGCATGCCTTTCGCATCTTTAGTAAAGGAAACATTCATTATTTGTTAAGAAAGTAAAAACGTAAAACTTAGGAAAAAATCATTAACAGGGCCCCATAAGATGCCTTGAGGGTAGGTACCCACATACCAAATTTAAAAGAATCCATTAAGGTCCAACAGTTACTGTCCGGAAAAGCAATTTTACCTTGGCCCTCAGGCAGCGCCATGTGTAGGCAGATAGGCATGTACACAATAATCCCAACCGAGATCTTGAGGCAAGATCCCTTGACATTGGAAATAGAAAATGTTAACTTGGCCTATAGGTGGCGTCACCTATGAGCAGATCGACAAGAAAAACAATACCAGTGAAACCTTCAGGTAAAATACATGTATACCAAAGAATTCATTCAAGTATTAACATGAGATTGATCTAATCAAAACCCCTCGGCTTTCCCCCAAGTGATTGAGACCCATGTGTAGTGTGAATTGGGGAAGAGATATTTCTATGTGGGATGATGAAGATATACCGGTAGTTGGTTACATTCAGGCATATAGGACAGAAATAGAAAAAATTGTATATCTGTAAAGGGGCATAACTTTGTAAAATATGGGTCGAGGGGTGCCACTTTCGACAGGCGTCTGACTTAGCACTCTGTAAAATAAGAATGGAGACAAGTAAGCTGTACCGAACACGGATCTGCAGGTACAACTTGTACATTCAGCTACAGATAACAAAATCGGAGATTATTACATCCGAAAGGGGCATAACTCCATAAGCAAAGGCGAGTAATCGTTTGTTGGCTTGTAGATTACAATACGTTTCCAAAATATAGTAGCTATACCGAACACAGTTCTGCAAATATAGTTGGTTATATTCAGGCATATAGGACAGAAATAGAAATTAATATATCAGTAAAGGGGCATAACTCTGTAAAGTATGGGCCGAGGGGCGCCACTTTCGATAGTCGTCTGACTTAGCACTACTGTAAAATAAGAACAGAGACGAATAAGCTGTACCGAACACGGATCTGCAGATATAACTTGTACATTCAACTACAGATAGCAAAATCGGAGATTATTGCATCCGAAAGGGGCATAACTCCATAAGCCGAGGTGAGTAATCCTTTGTTGGCTTGTAGAATACAGGAATATAAATAAGTTCCCAAAATATAGTAGCTATATCGAACACAGTTCTACAGATATTGTTGGTTACATTCAGGGATATAGGACAGAAATAGAAATTAATATATCTGTAAAGGGGCATAACTCTGTAAAGTATGGGCCGAGGGGTGCCACTTTCGATCGGCGTCTGACTTAGCACTCTGTGAAATAAGAACCAAGACGAATAAGCTGTACCGAACGCGGATCTGCAGATATAACTTGTACATTCAGCGACAACTAATAAAATCGAAGATTATTACATCCGAAAGGGGCATAACTCCATAAGCCGAGGCGAGTAATCCTTTGTTGGCTTGTAGAATACAACAATATACACAGGTTTCCAAAATATAGTAGCTATACTGAACGCAGTTCTGCAGATATAGTTGGTTACATTCAGACATATAGGACAGAAATGGAAATTTAAAAATCTGTAAAGGGACAGAACTCTGTAAAATATGGGCCGAGGGAAGCCATGTTCGATAGGCGTCTGACTTAGCACTATATAAATAAGTGTTGAAAATTTGGTGGTTGTGTCTTAAGCGGTTTTGCCTAAAATGCGGTAACGGACGGGCGTACGGACGGACGTACATGGCGACGACAATACCCCGAGGCCAAACTGGCCGAGGGGTAAAAAGTTATTGCCCGGAAACATAATTTTAAATTTTCCCCCAGGTGGCACCACACATATGTGGATCGGCATGAAACACGATGCCTAACGAGAAATTGAGGCGAGGTACCTACACACCAAATTTGGAATGAATCGGTTTAGGTTTTTAAAAGTTATTGTTTGGAAACACTTAACTTAGCTTTCAGGTGGTCCCCCTATCAACATGAAAAATATTCTCAAGCCAGATCTTGAGACAAGGTACCACCACACCAAATTTGGAAAGAATCCTTAAGGTTTTCAAAAGTTATTGTCTGGAGATGCAATTTAACTTGGCCCAAGGTGGCGCCATCCAGAAGCGGATTGGCACGAAAAACAATTCCAATGAAAAGTCTATAGACAAGGGATCCATTTACCAAATACAAAACATGGGTCTGTGCCTGATAAATTGAAACCTTTTGGGGTTGCAATTATCCCAATATTATCCCAATATTGCAGACAACACACAAATTTCAGCTTCTGCCAAGATATATTGGAGATATATATGCTCAAACACAACATATGAGGGTCGGGCGAGGGCTAGTTTGGGAGATAGAGGGTGCGACTCGGCGCCCTGGGGATGGGGACACATGTTCTTCTTGAGGGTAGTGGTAGGTGTGCTGACATGAAAGCCATAGAAAGCTCCCTGTACATGAAACAACCACATTAACAACTGCATGCCATCATCTATCAGTCCGAAAAACCACAAGGTGGAATTCAATTCAATTCAGGAAATTGATCATATGCACAATGTGCACCCAAACTTTAGGAACTCAGTTGTAATTAATATAGTAAGTTACACCTGTGGACACAAATGGTTCCTGCAAAAGCTTTAGGGTAAATCATATGATGCGAGATACAATTATTTGATAGAAAAATTGAAGAAAATGTTGTCCTTAATTTAAGATGACACGAAATTAAAAAACCAGGGATTCGGTACTGCGGGGATTTCCCCACCAGTTATTTTATATTATACTTCTGAAATATAATATGGTCCCTGCAAAAGCTTTAGTGTAAATCATATGATGTGGAATAGAAAGGCTGGACAGCAAATTTAAGAAAATGGTGTCCTTCATTTAAAGCGACATGAAATTAAAAAATAACAGCGAGAAGCGGAAGAAAGAAGAAAAATGATAAATGCATTTAGGGATGCCTAATTATTAGACAGAGCATTTGGAAGTTATCGCTTGTGAAGAAATTGAATGGTAACCATGGACATGCACAGAAGATTTGAACAAGACCCAGTGGCGCCATAATGCTGAAACGCAATACCAACCCATGTCTGGTCACACGGAGTGTATATGCTAAATTCGAAGGAATCTTACAAATCTTATCGCCTGTAAAGGATTTGAACAGACATCCACAGACACAAAGAGAGCAAGACTCATTTTAACCAGAACGGACATGAAGAAGCGAAACTTCAGGCAAATGTTACTGAAATCCAGTATGCAACCGCGTCTTCTCATAAGGAATGCGTATGCCGAATTTCGAAAGAATGCAAGAAAGCGTTTGGAAGTTATCGCTTGTAACTGACATCCACGGACACAAAGAAGCATGATTCATTTTGACCCAGTGGCGCCACCTTCAGGCAGATGTTGCTGAAATGC
The DNA here is from genome assembly GCA_036873755.1 of Hanleya hanleyi. NCBI lineage: Eukaryota > Metazoa > Mollusca > Polyplacophora > Lepidopleurida > Hanleyidae > Hanleya > Hanleya hanleyi. Next base: position 23,846 of record JAVTVY010050915.1, read on the forward strand.
GATACCGACTGGCGTCTTGTCGCAAGGGATGTGTATGCCGAATTTCGGAAGAATCGAACAAAGCGTTAGGAAGTAATCATTCGAACAGACATGCACGGACATGCACGGAGACATAGAAGCAAGAACCATTTTAACCCAGTGGCGCCACCTTCCGGCAGATGTTGCTGAAATGCGATACCAACTGACGTCTTGTCGCAAGGAATGCGTATGCCGAATTTCGGAAGAATCGAACAAAGCGTTAGGAAGTAATCATTCGAACAGACATGCACGGACATGCACGGACACATAGAAGCAAGAACCATTTTAAAGTGCTCGGCCGCGTTGCGGCGGGGGACAACAAGAACAAGAGTTGATATGTTTAGCCGCATTCAAAGTTTTCCCGACTGCAGGATCAAGATATAAAATCAATAAAATGTTGTATTTCTTGATCGAAATAAGTGTCAATTGTTATATAAAGTCAGACGCACATATAACCCTGATCCTGATGACGTTTTATTCCTCTTTTAAACACATGTTGCACAAAATGGCAGATGTTTTATTGTATCTTGAAATCGCCTGTGTAACTCGACATTAATTTAATCGAGAAACAGGGCGGCAAGGTTTGAAGCATCGTATGCAACCGAATCACCAAATTAAATATACTTGTAATTTCATTTGTTGTCTGCGTTTCTTCGGCGATCGCGTTTTCGCAATTAAAATAATAACGTATTATACATGAGCAATGTCAGGCGAATGGGTATTGTTCCATTCCAATCGGAGGCTTAGTTGCGGTGGATGATTGCACCATTAGCTTAAATTAAGGATAACACATCATCAAATCGAAAATGTTGAGTATTAACAATCTCGTTGTTGCAAAATCGTACCCCGAGGGGTAAAAAGTTATTGCCCGGAAACATAATTTTAAATTTTCCCCCAGGTGGCACCACACATATGTGGATCGGCATGAAACACGATGCCTAACGAGAAATTGAGGCGAGGTACCTACACACCAAATTTGGAATGAATCGGTTTAGGTTTTTAAAAGTTATTGTTTGGAAACACTTAACTTAGCTTTCAGGTGGTCCCCCTATCAACATGAAAAATATTCTCAAGCCAGATCTTAGGCAAGGTACCACCACACCAAATTTGGAAAGAATCCTTAAGGTTTTCAAAAGTTATTGTCTGGAGATGCAATTTAACTTGGCCCAAGGTGGCGCCACCCAGAAGCGGATTGGCACGAAAACCAATTCCAAGCGAAAATCTATAGACAAGGGATCCATTTACCAAATACAAAAACATGGGTCTGTGCCTGATAAATTGAAACCTTTTGGGGTTGCAATTATCCCAATATTATCCCAATATTGCAGACAACACACAAATTTCAGCTTCTGCCAAGATATATTGGAGATATATATGCCCAAACACAATATATGAGGGTCGGGCGAGGGCTAGTTTGGGAGATAGAGGGTGCGACTCGGCGCCCTGGGGATGGGGAC